>JASCZW010018364.1:0-15557 GCA_034211315.2 Aedes japonicus | reverse complement strand
CGCATTTCACCGCTAAGAACACATAAGAGCCAAATTGCTTCGCTCTGTTTGCGAGTGCCTGGGGCCCGACCGGCGGCGCTCCAGCCCAAGGTGGTGAAGCTTGTACCGAAAGGAAGAAACGCTCAACTCGTTGCGGTTCGTGGCTCTTTAAGGTCGGTGTTAGCGAATAATTCAGAGAAAAGGCACTCTTCCGGTGACTCAGCGGCCTGAGAACGCGGGTTTTCGGGAGTTTGAAGATAATCGCTCAAAAAACGGTCCGAAGATAATCGGCTCGGCTGCCGAATCATGTTCCTCCAGGGAACTACAATTGTCGTCGGAAACGGGATGCAGCGGAGTCTATTATGGACGTCTGGTCGTAACCAGTCCTTCAACCGCGAGTTGACCGGGACGCACGCACCGAAGCGCTTTGGAGACTCCTTCTGGCCCAGCGCAGTCAGAGCCATCACATTCGCCGCCTCTATCCACCAGTTCAGTTTCCTGCCGTCGCAGTCGTCCCGGCTCTGTTAACGAAGGTTTGGAAGGGTCTTCCAGCCTACATCTCTGAGCCAAGTATGCGTGTTATATCAATCGATCTGTTCCTGATGCCCTTCCAAAATTCCGGCCCACACTCCGACTTCAGGGACGAGTCCTGAAGCTCAACAAGCACCTTCTATAAGTCAGTCCCTCATTGTTTCTGGTGATGGTCTACGTCAACCGGCAGCATCGTCAAGTCAACCGGGACCGCACGCACCGAAGCCCTTTGGAAGCCCCTTCTGGCCCCGTAACAGTCGAGCCATCAATTGCCGCTACCGTCACTGGTTCTGTTTCCTGCCGTCGCAGGTCGTCCCGGCCCTGTTTACGAAGGTTTGGAAGGGTCTTCCAGCCTGCACCTCCAGGCAAGTATGTGTGTTATGACAATCGATCTTTTCCTGATGCGCCTCCAAATTATATTAGCACCCCCGATATTTGTCATGATGACCAACAAGCGTCATTGTCAAGTCAACCGGGACCTGTCCATGATGACTATAATATTTTCAGTCCTGTTGGTGGCTCCTGTCATTATGTTGATCGAGTATCATCCGCTAGCCAAGGGCTTTTACAACCCTATGAAGTCTGGCAGTTAAGTCCCAGTAAGGTAATAGATTTTATTAGACAAGTCGTACCTACCTGGGACAAAATGCGAGACTCAGACATTGCCCATGACATCACAATTGTGATGGGTAAACTGATCTGCTAAATTAAATGGGTCATACCACAATATCTCTCTAATTGGTCGCAGTGGTTTTTCACGGCTCAAAAAAAAAAATCATCCGCTAGCCACTATATTAATCAAACTGTGGTCAATAATCGCACAATTTCATCACCTGACAGCACTCTCCAAGGCGTTTTGAAGGCCCCTTCTACTTGGATAACAGTCGAATATCAGGTTGCTTCAGACTATCAGCATCCTTCGTCGTGCTCCAGCTATCCCATTCGCCCTGGACCTGAACTCGGGGATTTGGAAGTGGGCTTCTGACCGTAACCCTAGCAACAGTTCCAAGTTATCTGGAGGAGGAGTCCTCATTGCTGTTCATCGGCCTTTAAAGGCACAGCTAATTGAGGATACATCCTGGGCCAGTATCGAACAAGTCTGGGCACAAATCAAGCTAGTACTCGTTATTCGGCACATGTTGTTATATAATCCACCGGACAAAACGTGATGTTGCGTTGTTGATAAAAAAAACATGCAGAATCAGCTAGAGGCAATAACGTCTCAAGCAGATGCTGTGGACGAGATTATAGTGATAGGCAGATCTCCGAATTTCCCCAGACCTGAAATGGTGCTCCTCCTGGGCAATGGATTTTGGTACCTGAACTCGAGATGCATCTCGATTCCACTGCAGGAAATCTCAGATTGCTCGATAGCTATAATTCAAACCTTCTGCGGCAAATTAAGTACGTCACCAGCGAAATGGCAAGCTTCTCGATCTATGTTTTGTCAGCAACTTTGAACAGGCATCAAGTATATCCGAGGCTCCTTCCGTTTTAGTTCAAAACGGTTTCTCTGCACTCCTGCGTTGCATCTCACGCTCCAGGTTGTGCATCCGACGAATGCTCCCAATGTTGCGGATCCCGTCAGCTACGATCTTCAAGAGAGCTGATTATGACAGCATTCTCGGCATTTTTGTTCGAGCATCTCACTGAATCTTTATCTTCGATACCACGATATCAACATTGCAGTTCAGACCTTCTCCAACATCGTGAGACTACCGCACCACTCAATCGTCATAAGTGTTCTGAAGCGGGTTCACTCCAAAGACCAGAAATCCACCGTGGCAGTACGAAAGCTCAAATCATCAAATAGAGCGGCATTCAGACGGTATTCTAAGCATGGGGGAGTTTCACTGCGATTCCGATACTTGCGAATTAACAGCAAATACAAATAGATGTCTCGCCAAAATCGTGCCAACTATTTAAGAAATGTGCAGGATAGGCTGAAATTAGCTCCTAAGTCTTTCTGGAAACATGTCAACGATCAAAGGAAAGAATCTGGACTACCGTCAACGTTAACATACGGAGAACGCACAGCATCGAATTCCGATGATATTTGCGAACTTTTTAAAGCAAAATTCGAGGGCGCGTTCTGCTCCGAGATATTGACAGAAGGTCAAATTTCGCTAACAGCGAGTAATGTGCCGCTATCTTGTGATCCGTCAAACACCATCAATATTGATGATTCAATGATCCGTTCAGCTATCTCTAAAATTAAATCATCAACATCGGTTGGTCCGGTTGGTATCCCTGCAGTTATTTACAAAAAGTGCTGTGCTGGCATACTAGCACCTCTGCGTCACTTGTTCCAACTCTCTCTCTAGCAACTGGAACATTTCCTTCGCTCTGGAAATCGGCGAACATGTTTCCAGTTTTCAAAAAAGGCGACAAGCACAACGCCGACAACTACAGAGGAATATCAACATTGAATGCTGTAGCGAAGCTTTTTGAGTTGGTAGTTCTAGACCCAGTCTTCAATCATTGCAAGCAATATATAGCCGATACACAGCACGGGTTCATGCCTAAGCGATCTACGACAACAACAACAAAATATGCGACAGATGTTATGTGTAAGGGCTTCCAAACGGATACAATTTATACTGACTGTATGGAAGGCCCGAGGTTATCTTTTGCTGATGACATGAACATTTATAATCAGGTAAAGTCCATCGAAGACGCATGGTTTCTTCAACGACAACTTGATAGTTTCGCTTCGTGGTGCAACACAAACAGGATGGTGTTGAATCCAACCAAGTGCTCCGTTGCTTCTTTCACAAGGAAGAAGAACCCGATAATGTTCGACAACCACCTCGAATGCAGCATTATTAAACGTGAATCGTGCGTGAAGGATCTAGGAGTTTTTCTCGATGCGGGACTTACGTACAAGGAGCATATTAGCTACATTGTTTTCAAAGCAAACCGCAGTTTGGGATTCATCATGAGAATGGCAAAGGACTTTACGAATGTATATTGCTTAAAGAGTCTCTACTGTTCGCTGGTGCGATCCACGGTGGAGTATTGTTCAGCAGTATGGAACCCGCACTAAGATATGGCGTTGAAAGAATTGAGGCAGTGCAGCGAAGGTTTGTGCGATTTGCTCTTCGTCGCTTACCATGGAATAATCCACGCGAGCTGCCTAGATATATACACCGCATGCAACTCATTGGCCTTGACACACTAGCAGTGAGGAGAGATCTATCGCGCGTCATGTTGGTTGCCGATCTTTTCATGGCAAAAATTTACTGTCCGATTCTCCTTAATCAAATCAACATCCATGTGCGTTCTCGTGCACTTCGCAACAACATTTTTCTTCGAACACCATTTTCGTCGAACAAACTATGGCGCCAACCGGAGCTCTTGTCGGTTTACAACGTGCATTCAATCGAGTGTCAACTGGTTTGACTTTCACCTGCCTCACCAAAGAATTAGAATTAAGTTTTTAAATATTCTTGGGAACTATCATTAGACCACATTGTGTCTGCTGACAACCTAATAACAAATAAATGACTACAATGCGTCCTACGGATTCTACCACTTTCTCTTTGCTTCCTGCCCCAAACCCTCCGACACGGTCGCGCCTGGCCTTCCAACTTCATCACTCGCGTTACCCGACGTATCCTACCATTCCAGTCGTCGGCCTCGAGGCTTGGAAATGGCGGATATTCCAACCGGCATTAGCCGGCGATGGTACCATTCACTCAACGTCTCATCGCTACGCTGATGGGTACCGCTTGTTTTCAGCAATTGCCCAATTGAAGCTGACGGCAACCACAGGCCACAGAGGCTTACTCAACTCGGCTCGATGCTCTATCGTGCTGGTCACGACGACCCTGACCACAACTGGAAACGCGGCTGGGCGATCATTCAGGACTGTGAGCTAGCGACGGATTATCGATCCTCCGGTGTGACCGTAATCATTCCACAGTCAGCTCTCCAGAGGTGGTGGCGTACTTGTGCGGTGAAGGTTGTCATTCATGCAAATCTGTCACGCTCAGTTGGCGACCATCTGGAGTGATAACAGTGTGCATTAACCTGGAGCACCGGTCACTATTCATAACCGTCCTCTTTCCAGCCCGGTTTTATACAAGTCTCACGCCGATGCTCTACAAATCATCATCGAAAGATCTTCGTCTTGCGATATCACCTCGGCTCTGGGCGACTATAATCTCCCGTTTCTTAACTGAAACTAAGACGAGGATGTGAACGGTTATTTACCATCGAATGCGTCTACGGAGCAGGAACTGGCACTTACGGAACCGATGCTCACCAGCGGGCTAGTCCAAGTTAATTCACTTGTAATTTCAAATAGAAGGCTCTTGGACTTAGCCTTTACCGCTGAACATGGATGCTGTCGACCTATTTGAGCCTCCTGTTTTTCTTTTGGACATTGATCATCCACCTAAATTGAACTTGGAGGGGGGCCATTCATAGAGGGTCAATACGGAAAAGTGTTGATGAGCTTGATGCCATAGACTCGACAAAATTCGGAGAGCTGTTCGCAATTCTCGCTCAACTGTGAAGCCATGCGAGGGGCAAATCATTACATACATAAGGGAAGGTCCATTAATTATGTCACGCAGGTAGGGGGGGGAGGGGAGGTTTGGGAAAACGTGACGATCCATACAAAAAAATTTGAAGGTCCATACAAAAAACGAAAAGGTGAGATATGTCAGTGACATATCTGCAAAGTCGACGTAGGACTGCTTGTTGATGTGGAGGAATTGTAATAGAATTAATAAATATCTACTATATTTTGTTCAGTCTAAAGACTCATCAAACCATCTGTTATTAAATTTTGTTTTCCACGAAAATTAATATAGTCGACTCTTTATAACTCTTGAAGTGGCCCTAAAAAGGGCCGTTTGGTATTCAATTATTCGCTGTTCCTGGAGTGATCCGAGTAGAACCGGTAATTGTCGAGTACCAGATGATGATTTGGTAGACAGTCGAATGGGTGGTCGTTGTTGTTGGTTCAGTTCCATGGAAGAAAAGCATATAATATTAGTATTTAGGTGTTTTAGGAGCGTTAATACTGTGTATGAAAATCTTGAATTCAACTCTTTAGAACTCCTTAAGTGACCCTGAAAAGGGCCGTTTGGTATTTTGTCGTTTGTTGTTTATGGTCCGAGTAGTACAGACAATGGTCCAGTGCTAGGTGATGGTTGGTTGTCGAATGGGTAGATGTTGTCATTCCAGTTCATGTTCCACAATATCGGCTACCTGTTGATTTAATGGTTCGGGTGCTTCGAATGCGAGTACAGACAACATAGGTCTACGATACGAAAAATATGAACAATAACGTCTGCACTCTACGCCGATATTTTTAACAAACGTTAAATCTATACAAGTACCACCAAGTAAATTTTAAATGTTTTTGCATAAAATCTAGAAAATCTATTATGTAGAAGGAGATGTTCGCTCATCACCATGAGGCACCAAGAGTGAACATTAATGTTTTTGACTAGAATGAAAGATGTGAAGAGAAAGTGTTGAAAGTTCCGTCAGAGTACGGCAGGTAGGAAATCTAACTTTAGTGATCGTCAGTCGGTGCGAATCAAAGCAAACCCAAAAAGGAGAGAGTTCCTCTTCCATGTGCGCATCAATAAACAGAGTGCACACAATAGATCGCTAGAATAACTATACAAGCCACAGTGGTACATGAGCGTCTTTCCATGCGTCAATTTTTGCCTGTTGTAGTGGCGGACTTGTTCCGTTGCTACAACCTACCCCGCAGTGGGATGTTAGGCAAAGATTGACGTCCATGGTTCGAGTACCATTGGATACATGCCCTTTCGCTCATTTTTCAAAACATCTGTTAGATTTCCTACCTGCCGTACTCTGACGGAACTTTCAACACTTTCTCTTCACATCTTTCATTCTAGTCAAAAACATTAATGTTCACTCTTGGTGCCTCATGGTGATGAGCGAACATCTCCTTCTACATAATAATCGTTACTCCTCGCACGGAGAATAAATAACATAACAATTAATGTACAGAAAATCTATGTTTTCATTTTTGGAAACGTCAATGTTAAAGTGTCCGGTCAACACAACTGGCGTATCTTGCGCAGCATACCTGAACAACATGCGAATCAAGAACAATTTTAAATTCTTGGTAGTTGTTCCTGATGAAATGTACACCACAACCAGCAGAACTTCAGTGTCCATTACTGATATATTAGCTGCACAAATGTCCCCGACGTTATCGACAACGCTGAACATCTCGTCATGATGTTCACTGAGCTGTTGGATCTTGTGAGTAGCAGCCATAGTGGTAGCCTTGTCCTGCTGATATATTGCTACACCACCTGCTCTCCTGCTCTCCTGAGGTCTACCATCTTAGGTGAGTTGCTACCTTTAGCATGATGGAACTTAAAGGCATTGGTTGGGTTTGTTAAATACAGCCCCTGGATTGACTGAACACGTGACAATCCAACATACACTAACTGCTGATCCTGGCTTTTATTGGAGTCATATACAATCTCCGGGAAAGTGCCACCTTACGACTTATGAACAGTTAACGCACAGGCACTGACCACCGGAAACTGTATCCGCTTGCATTTAATGATGCCACTCAACTTTATACTAGCCGAGCGTTTGGAGATGGGAGTCCAATCCTCTTGTAGGATTCCAGGTCTGGCGAAACCTATCGGCGCACTCTCGAACTTAAACTACAACTTTACGATCTGCTGCCCAGAATCATCTTCGTCCTGTTCGAGGTATTTCAGCTCGCCGATCGCGCCATTCATTACACCATCTTTGACGTCATTTTCATTACTCGGTTAGCTCATAAGATATTAATAAAACGAACTCTTTAATTAGGCAAAATATTTTGTTCGCCCTGAAAAGGGCGGGTTTTATTAATTGTCGGGGGAACGCGATCGAAATTTGTTTCTCGGTCTAAAATGGCCTGAGGCTGGTCGTGGCAGCCTGGTATGGCCTGAATATTTGACAGGAATCCACAATGGGTACTGCCATTGTCAGCAGCTTTTTGTGCCAGCTGCTTCTGGGTACCGAGAGCTGCTGCTGCCAAAGCTTGGTGCTGCCACGTTATTATTTTAATAATTATGAAAATTAATATTAGAAGAGCTTAAATCAGTAAAGATATTATCTTTCAAATGTCTTTACACATAGCTAGAATATCATGAGAATTTAATTTATTTCTTCTATATTCTTTTTCTTCTCTACAATCAATTAAACAAACTCTTTAGTTGGGAAAATTGTGTTGAAAAGGACCCTTTTTATTAATTGTTGGGGCGAGGGGGGGGTCTTCTCGAGTAGCAAGATGGTCTGAATATTGGCCTCTTGGAGTAACGTCATGTTGAAGTAACGCCATGTAGTGAAATTGTCGATTAGCTCAAAATAAAATATTAAGTTAACAAACTCTCTTATTGGGAAAATTGTTTTGGTCGCCCAAAAAGACCAGGTTTTATTAATTATCGGGGGGAACATAGCGATCAAAATGGCTTCTCGGTCTTCTCAAGTAGCAGGATGGCCTGAATGATTGGCAGGTAATCACCCTGTGAAATTATCAGAACAGAGAAAATCGGGATTTACATATAGATAAGCAGCATCAGCTTCGGCCACTATATCCGCTCTTGAAGTAACGCGAAGTAACATTACAACCATGCGTTGTAATGCAAATGTCGATTATCTTATGATAAAATAATATTTTAACGAAATCCTTAATTGGTAACATTGTTTTGTTCGCCCTGAAAAGGACGGGTTTTATTTAATTATCGCGGGGCAACATGGTACACATTCGAAATGTGCTTCTCGGTCTTCTCAAGTAGCAAGATGGCCTGAATTTTCTCGGGGCTCTTGAAGTAACACCATGTTGAAGTAACGCCATGTAGTAAAAATGTCGATTTGCATATTGTTTTGGTCCCCTGAAAAGAACGGGTTGTATTAATTGTTGGGAGAACATGGTACGCGATCAAATTTGCTTCTCGGTCTTCTCAAGTAGCAGGATGGCCTGAATAATTGGTAGGAAACCACCTAAGAAATTGTCAGAACAGAGAAAATCAGGATTTACATATGAATTGACGCGGCTCGGCCATTTTATCCGGGCTCTTCAAGTTACGCCATGTTGAGACGGTGCGTTGTAATGCTATTTTCATTAATCGATTAGCTCATAAGATATTAATAAAACAAACTCTTTAATATGGCAAATTGTTTTGTTCGCCCTGAAAAGGGCGGTTTCATCAATTGTCGGGGAATTGCGATCGAAATTTGTATGTATGGCGTGAATATTTGACAGGAATCCACTGTATGTACTACCATCGTCAGCTGCTTTTTAAGTCACGACCACTTGGTTTAGGGGGATGGATGTGGGGCGAGACGTCATGAGATCAGGGCTACATTTCTCGCATCAGGGCTACACTTCTCGCTGTGCATCCGTGTGCGACAGACGTATTTTTCTGCTCGGTTTTCCGGTTTGTTTCAGTTGTGCTTGTAGCACAGTGCTTTCTCGCGACGTTGTTCGACCCACGGTCCGACCTTTCTCCGGCGCTCGGACATCTGCTCGAAGTGGCAAAGTTTAAAACTGAGCTGCAAAATCTTGCGAAAACCCGCCGCTACCGATCGCTGTGGCGATGATGCGCAGCAAAAACGACGCTGCAGAACGGCGAGCAGCAATGGCTGCCGCTAACAAGCAAGCCGTCGGCACAAAACGACCGCGAAGACGACGATGCCGCTGCCGGACCGTCGGATGCCAATGCCAGACTACTGGCAAACAACCAATTTGCTGCGTTGCCGGTTCAACACATACCGAGAAAGCGAAAATTCCCCGCTTTTTACCACCTCGAAGGACGTAGCGTCACTTCGAAATAAGCTTGCTGCGGCACAAATCCACCCGCTTTTTAAGCTGTGCAGCATGGGCACGAAAATCATGTGCTCTACGGAGAATGATTTCAAGCCGTGGGAAAATTCCTAGTGGCAGAGAAATTGGAGTTCTTCACCACGATGCTCCCGGTAGCAAGCCGCTGAAGGTGGTAATTCGTGGTCTTCCGGATTATGACCCAGAGGAAATAATGGCCGAGCTCAAATCGGTCAAACTGAAGCCGATCAAAGTGTTCCCATTCGGGCGCAAGGGATCCGGAAATTATCGGGACAAACTATTCTTGGTCCATCTGGAGAAGGACTCCATCCGTATGGACGATCTCCAGAAAATAAAAGCTCTCTCCAACATCATTGTTGAATGGGAGCGTTACCGTCCACTCAAGAACGACGTCACGCAGTGTGGAAACTGTCTTTCATTCCGGGCACGGTACCAGGAACTGCCACATGAAACCACGTTGTGGCAAATGTACCGGAGCTCATGCGACAGCTGCGTGCAGCCAAATGGACGAAGGTGCTGAACCTAAGTGCGTGAACTGTGGTGCCAACCACGAAGGAAGCAACCGATCGTGCCCAAAGCGATCGGAATACGTCGAAATCCGCAAGCAAGTAACAACCAAAACGAATAGAAAATTTCAACGACGACCGCCTCCTCCGGTGACAGAGGAACACTTTCCGCAGCTACGGTACAACGTACCAAATCTACCGCCTCTCGAAGTGAACCATCAACAGCGTATCCGCCAACCGACCACCACAGTCCAACACCGACTTGTAGCCGCCGCGTCAGCCCCACCAGTACAACACGTCCCTCCTCCAGTGTGGGAAACCAGGCGTCAAGGAATCCAGCTACTAGTCAGTCTGATGATGACCTCTACACGCCAGAACAAATGATGGAGTTCATCCAGAACCTGCATCAACACCTGCGCCGATTGCCGTTCCAAGGAGCAACAAATCAACGCTGCCAGCATGGTGCTGATGAACTTCATGAACAAGTATGGACCGTGAAGCCATCATCAAGATCCTGAATTGGAATGCTTGTTCCCTTCGGAACAAAAACATCGAGCTAACCGACTTCCTCAACGAGAAGAAAATCGACATCGCCATCATTACCGAAACGCACCTCAAGCCAGAGGTTAACGTTTTTATTCCTGACTTTCGGCTCATCAGACTCGATCGGACCAACTCAAGAGGAGGGGTGTTGCCATTGCTTTGCGTTACAACATCAACTGCCGCCTGCTGCCGAGTTTCCAGCTCAAAACTATCGAAGCGATCGGTGTGGAGGTAGACACCACTGTCGGACCAATCGTCATCATTGCGGCATACTGCCCCAAACAAGCGGCTGCGGTCTTACGGCAAGACATCGTCAAGCTAACTCGGCGGCGGGGCAATTCATCATCGCTGGCGACCTCAATGCAAGACATGATGGCTGGGGAAACACCCGTCGGAACACTAACGGATCCATCATCCAACACGACCTGGAGGAGGGCCACTACACGTTGCTGAGTCCGGATTCTCCTACCCGTCTAAGTCAAGCCGGGACCCAGTCAACCCTCGATATCTTCCTCACGAACATGGCAAACAACATCACTCAACCAGTCGTATACCAGGAGCTCAGCTCGGACCACTATCCGGTGGTGGCTGAAGTTGGCTCCTCGGTAAATCGGCACCCTATCACCAGGCGCAACTATCACCGAGTCAACTGGGAACTGTTCCAGCGATGCGTCGACGACTCTGTCGATTATGATACGCTCCCCGAGACGCCCGAAGACATCGACCGACAGCTGCGTAACATCGACGAAGCAAATGCCCGAGCCCGTGAACAGCATGTTCCTTCTGTAAACCAGGTGAGTGATTCTCTGAACCTTGACAGGACGACCAAGTATATTATCGGGATCCGCAACTCGATCCGAAGACAATTCCAACGTTCCGGTCTACCTCACCTTAAGACCAATTCGAACCGTCTTACTAAACTTATCCAAGCCAGGATGATGGATCTCAGAAACCGGCATTTCGAATCAAAAATTCGCACTCTCCCAGATTGCGCAAAACCCTTTTGGAAGATGACCAAAATCCTAAAAAATAAGCCAAGACCAATTCCGCCGCTTAGTCCGCTCGACCAGAATTCGGTTCCACCTTTACTTATCACCCCTGTTGAAAAGGCCAACGCACTAGGTCAACATTTTGTAAACTCACACAACCTTGGCCAATCTATTGTGAGCCCACATGAGCCTACGGTTACGGAGGCAATGTCTAGAATCGCCGAAACACCCATAGTTGTCCCTGACGATAGTAGCATATCAGCTGATGAGGTGATAGCTGCCATCAAGCGAACCAAGAACATGAAAGCCGCAGGTGTCGACGGAGTCATCAACCTCGAGTTGAAAAACTTGAGTGTTGATTTCTTCCGACACCTTGCAGTGGTTTTTAACAGATGTTGGGAGCTTGGCTACTTTCCATCTAGCTGGAAAATAGCCAAAGTTATCCCTATTCGCAAGCCTGGCAAAGATCCTACCAGCGCTAAAAGCTATCGCCCCATCAGCCTTTTGTCCTCCATCTCGAAGCTGTTCGAAAAGCTGATCCTCAGCCGTTTACTGGATTTTGCAAACCAGAATAACATCTTCCTCCAGGAACAATTTGGGTTCAGGAAAGGTCACTCTACTATCCACCAACTGACGCGAGTTACTAACATCCTCAAACGGAACAGGTCCGTTGGAAAGACATCTGCCATGGCATTGTTGGACGTCGAAAAGGCGTTCGACAATGTCTGGCATGATGGTCTGGTGTTTAAGCTGCATCGATACAACTTCCCGATCTATCTTGTTAAGATCATCAAGAACTATCTATTGGACAGATCATTCAGGGTCTTTCTGAACAATTCCCATTCTGAAACGTTTAATGTTGATGCTGGTGTTCCCCAGGGTAGCCTCTTAGGACCTATCCTATTCAACCTCTTCACGTCAGATGTTCCTCCCCTTCCGGGTGGTGGAATTTTGTCGATGTTTGCGGACGACACTTCCATCATCTACAAGGGTCGAGTGATACGTGCTCTGACTAGAAAACTTCAGGAGGGCCTCAATGTTCTGTCCGATTACTTCTACAGCTGGAAGATTTGTATCAATGCAGCTAAAACCCAGACGATTCTGTTTCCACATTCGAAGTCACCTCGACTTATTCCGCCACGAGATGTCAAAGTCCACCTCTGTAACACTCCGATCGATTGGTCCGGGAAGTAGTCTACCTCGGTCTCACCCTAGATAGCAAATTGTTGTTCCGATCGCATGTTGACAAAACATCAACCAAGTGTAAAACCTTAATAAGATCTCTGTACCCGCTGATCAACAGAAAGTCCACTCTATCGAACAAGAACAAACTGGCGGTTCACAAACAAATCATTCTTCCCGTGGTCGAGTACGGTTTGCCAATTTGGGAGAGTTGCGCCAATTACCACCATCGGAAACTGCAGGTTGTTCAGAACACCATCCTTCGGATGATTCTGAACTGTCCTCCGAGAACCCGAAACATTGAGATCCATCGCCTGGCTGGACTACAGACTCTCGGCGAGAGAAAACAATTTATCCTGGAAAGGTTCAGAGAATCCTGCCTGAGGTCGCCCCATCCGATCATCAGTCAGCTGGTAAATTAAGCTTAAATTATTGTAGTTATGTAGGTTATCAAATTCTTTAAATTTAAAACTCATTCCCTAGACGGGAAAACATGATCAATGTGAAACAACACAACAAAACAATAATTAAAATTATGAACTATTGTAATAAAGATGTAAAGCCCCTCTGGCTAACCAATTGAAATGAAAAACAAAATGTAAAATTAAAACATGGAATAAAGATACAATTTAGTAGTAGTAGTCGAGACGTCATTCGTGTCATGTCTCGCCTCATGTCCAATCATTATTCTTTGAACGCTCATTTATACCGGTTTGGGCTGAGTGACAGCAATCTCTGTGAATGTGGACAAGGCTATCAGGACGCAGATCACGTTATTTGGTCTTGTGCTGAACATCGTGGAATCAGATCGGGGCTCTATGATTCCCTTCGGGCTCGAGGTAGACAACCCAATGTGCCAATTCGAGATATTTTGTCTGTACGTGTTTGGGAGTACATGAAACTCATTTATGTGTTTTTGACTAACATTAGCTTTAGATTGTAGTTAGTTTAACCTGTATGTTTAGTTTAAGTTTTTTTTCTGTGTATGTTTTTTTTTCTTTTTCAAAAAATGTTCAAGTCAAAAGAAAACCATAAGTTGTATAGTTATAAGTGTTTCAATAATTTAGAATTTAAATTTAATGTGTTATGTGAACTTTAAATTTCCACCCTCTTTCCCATCCGTAATTTGTAATTCCTATTAACCTCGAGACGGCCGCGAGTAATCGGTTTTATCCCCCTAACTTTAGTTCTAAGATAAATGAAAAGTTTTAAGATAAATAACATGAAAATTTGGCTCTGTTAAGTTGATTCGATTGAGCCTGGAGCCTGTCGATTGAGTCTGTCAAAAAAAAGTCACGACAGGCTGGGCACTGCTGGCTACCGACCGCCAGCTGCTGCTTCCACGACCAGGTGGGCATTACTTCTACCAATGCTGAGCATTCCTGGGTACCTGCTGGGTGCTGCCCAGCACCGGGAGATCCGCGCAGCTTCATTGCTGCCGAACGAATGAGGCATTTGTTCGAAAATGTGTCTTTTATCATGGCATCGGGTACCATTGCATGAACAAAAGGGGGTATCAACTAAAACAAAGTGAATCAAATTCATTAAAAGGGGAGGGGAATCAGATGTTTCGCCAAACACTAACGTGAAACAGAATCTACCTCTCGAGAACAAAGAATAAGAAGAAGAAGACGATGGGAGACGTCTCTTGCTTAGATTTGAAAACTGTGCTAGGAAATGGTTGATTATTGGTTAATTTACTCTGCGAATCGAAATTATAAGACATCACCTTACATTTACGTTATTTTTAATAAGTTAATGTTAAAAATCAATTAACTTGATTACTAAAACTGATACGTAGAATTATTTCCAATCGATTGGTGCAAACGATATGTAAATCGTTTATGCAATGACTTAGTTATTATCGCTCAAAATATCCACAACGACCCGTAACGCGGTCGATTTCAGAAATTTTAGAACGGCGCCCCAGTATAGAAATGAAAGACGTAGTCCTACGTCAAAACGTGACAAGGGGGGGGAGTTAGGAGGGTTATAAAATTCAATTTTTGCGTGACGTAATTAATGGACGTTCCCTAACTGAATCGAAAATGTGTAGAAATTTGGGAAAAAATACGCTCAAAAATGTGCAATGAATGCGTACTAAAGTGCGTCAATGCGTTGAAAAATGTTCGAAAGATGCCTCAATGCACTTCTCAATACGTGAGGCTGAATCGAAAATGCATGAGTGATTTGCCCCTCGGAGCCATGTCTACGGTGAGAGTAATCGGGACACTAAAACGAAAAAATATTGTACGGAGCTCGTCGATGGTGCATTCCGCTGGCATTATTCATCTCCTTTACTTCAAAATACCTGCTATAATAGTCGACAACCACCAACAGGATCTGACGTTCAGGAAGAGGACCCAGAACAAATTGTCATGGACCTGATGGCAAATCCCGTCAACAAAGTTCAGAAAGCTCCAAACCGCAATGAAAAACAGAATAGGACAGCTAAACACTGCTTCCGTTTCTCAAAACACACAACGTTCCTACAATTTTTCGGCCGGACCTAGCCTCTTGTCACTACTCCAAATATGTTCTGGAGTGACGAATGGTATCAATTTCGCGCCGAAGTATCTTAATCCCCCAAACTCTCCACAGTTGCTGCCAATTGAAAAATATTGGGCTAGAATGAAGCACAAACTTCGTAAGCATCCTAAAGTTGTCACTGCAGAACAGATAATATTGAAGTCATGGTTGCGGAACAAAATTTCGATTCAAGCGTTGTACAAAATCTTATGCGTGCTATTAAGAAGAAAGTTTGGGCTTTTGGATTTCGTAAAGAAAGACACAAATAAAAATACCCAAACCAAGATTATACATTGTATTTTATTCCCTGAATATTTCATGACAATCGGTTGAGAGACTTGTTTTTAGGATGAGTTCAAAGTGATTCAATTTAACTGTGGACACCCTTTAGTTGCGAAAGAACATCTGCTACATTCTTTCCGCCTGCCATATGCTTAAGGGAATAGACGAAAGCCTGCA
>JASCZW010018363.1:0-15559 GCA_034211315.2 Aedes japonicus | reverse complement strand
CAAACCTTAGAATTATCCAGGTAACTAAGCCACAAACTGTGTATTGTCTGGATAAGAAGAATATTCTGATAGAAGTTTGAGCCCATTCTTAGTCAAAAAAAAAAAACTAATTCAAAAGAGAAAAAGATTAAAGCGTCAGTTCTATGTAATGTTCATTCATTTAGTTGCAGGCGTAGCAACGCTTGCACCGGGATCAGCTAGTGGACGATAAAACTTATGTGCTGGAAGACTTGAAGCAGCTTCGCGGTTTGTCTTATTATACTGCCATACAATGGAACGCCGTAGAGGAGCATTTCAAGACGAAGATTTGGCATCTTGTCTCATTTGGCATTTTGTCACTACGACAAAGATGTTTTGGAATGGTATAAAGCGAATGGAGTCCTTGTTGTACCGAAAGAGCGGAGTCGCGACCTATCGAGCGGTATTACGCTCTCGTGAAGAGAAAACTCTTTCAACATAAATAACAAGCTACAACTTCAAAGAAATTTGAACATCTTGGACATAAGCAGCTAAATCGGTTGCAGAGAAGTCTGCACAGATCCTAATGGCTGGAGTAACCTCAAAATTTCGTAGTTTCTTCATGAAGCCGTATTAAGTAACTGTAATTAGTTTTAAGATAACTAATAATGACCTTAAAATAGACCTTCCCAATAACCAATAACAAATAACCTTAAATGAATCGTAACGCTTGTTTTTAGAGTCTATGAAAATATGCTCTTTTTTACAGGGTGGCAAGGGTTGCTTGTCAATAAAATAAATGTACATGAAAACACAATGAATTTACTATGAGTTTTCAATTTATAACATGCTAGCTTCAACACCGAAATAATGTGATGGATGGTGTGAACTAATGGGTCCTCAGTCGGTAACGGCGCAGCTACAAAACAATACCATGCTGAAGATGACTGGGTTCAATTCCCGGTCTGCTCTAGAAATTTTTCGTTAATTTCTCGACTCCCTGGGAAGATTGTACTTACCACACAATCATACTAATGCATATCATACTGGTATCCAAAGCTCTCAAGTAATAACTGTGGAAGTGCATTTAGAACACTAAGTTGAAAGTAAGCACTAAGCAGATTGTGAAGGCATTAAGCTTGAAATGCTTAAGAAGATGAAGGTGTGAACTAATGATCTAAACAAATCACAACATTCAATCCATTCGTCGGATTTCCCTACGATTTCAAGAATGCTAGTCTCGCATAGCTTAAACGTCACTTGGTAGGCAGAGGGTAAATTTTAGGTCATCGAATGAATGACAGTAGGTGGACATGGTCATGGTCACTGATCTTCAAATGCCTCGATCTTAATTTCGGTGTCCTCAATTTATTCCTACAGCTTATCCAAACGCTCTATACGAATGAAAAGCTGATTTACTTTACTAACGTCGTACTCTGCATCAAAATATTGTATGAGTTTCGCGGAACCGGGGATGGTTTTACGTTTTCGAAGAAAGCTTTTAACGACCAGGCGTCTGAATCAGAGCTGAGTACTCACATGTTTAGACAGCTACCACGTACTTCCTGTAACCTTAATGTCTGGGATTAGTCGAACTCGGTGTAGCAGAATTTAATGGAATCGCCTTTGTTGCGACTGGTTGACATTAGCTGGGCACGTACGACGGATGATTTGGTACTTTTGTGGCCAAGAAAGACGACCAAGATCCCAGGTGGTAAATCACACATTCTAGTCATTTTCTCACTGTCACTACGTAGAACGTTTATATAAAGGCACTAACATCAGGTGTGATACTGGCGGGTTATGCCGCAATTCACTCTTAAACTTCAAGCTTTCAACCGAAGGGTTATTATGCAAGTTGGCAAAACCAACCATTCTATTCATTTGTATTTTGTGCGCAACACAACAATATTCCATGTTTCGAATTGTCCAGAAGGTAAGCCAGCCCTCATAAAAGCTTTCAAACTTGAAACTATTAAACATCAATCCGGCATTTGGCATGCACGTCCAGACTGATTCACCACTCATCCATTCAGCAGCAATCTCCGTCGGCTCACAGTCCGAATTGCAATCTACGTGACACGTCCGGACAGAGCGTAGGGATTTATCAAAACACATCCAGCATGACATGCAATCCGAAAGCCAACAACAGCCCGGTTTTCAAATATTCACAAATGGGACAAAAACAAAACCAGCCCAGCCGTAGCTCCGAATCGCACGGGCTTCCACTTGACTGCATGCATGAAAGAGGAGAATATGTTCCGACTCGGTTGGAAGTAACGGAATTGAATCCAGAGGATCCGCACCACTCTGTCATTCATAACGGCAACTGACACTGCCACCGCAGAACACACACCTGGAAAAATTCTCACGCACTTTCGATTGTGGAGAATGCCGCGCTTCCCGTTATTACATAATCACACATGATCTATGTACGTCTGTTGCGATATTAATGCCCCCACATCCTTTGCACAGTTGGCAATTTTTATTTCTATTTTTTTTGTCTGAATTCTTCCTGATTCGCTCAACCGAATTCTGTACAGCTTTTCACTCGCCTGTAGAAACCAAAGCCGGCAAACCCGCCCACCCATCATATATCATGGATGCCACGCTACACGTGACAGGAACAGACTCATAAAAGTCCCTCCTCCACCAACGCAACGTCAAACACTTTTCACCTAGTTTCGCTCTTTTGGTTCGCTCTTCTCTTTTTTTTTTCTTTTTTTTTCAGTGCCAGAGTGGATTTTATTGCAGTCTTTTCCGCACCTGGAGATTTATTTATGACTTGTTTAATGGGTTTTGCTCGCTAGCTGGCTGCCTCGAGCGGTTGTCTATTGTCGTCCAATTTGAAGAGCACACAGTGAGACGAGTATAATCAAAAAGATGCTTCAATCTCCAGGCTCAAATCCAGATCGATCATTTTATAATCAGAATACATTTTGTTAGAGTGCCCCAGTGGAACGTGTTAAGCTTCAACTTCACCAATCGATTTCGATTGGAACTTTTTTTTTTCCAGTGAAAGTTCGTTTGAACTTTACTTTCGAACCCCCGGCAGAATGATTTATGATCCGATAAAACGGATTCATTCTCCCATCAGATAGAATCGAAAAATTATTTTCCGATCTGTCAGAGCTCGTTGGTGAAAGTAACTTTCGAAGTGGAATCCCATTCCCTCGCAACTGTCCTGTCCATGGTCGGGATATTCTTCATCAATCAAATTAATGGTCACTTTTTCGAAAATCCCGAAGGCACATTACTGTGAAACTGCATTGTTCGAAGCCCAACAAAATTCGAATACAATGCTGGTTTCCACTCAATTGAGCGCTGATTTGTGACGGTCAATAAAATCGGTTTGGAAAGTAATCCTTTCCGGATCGAGTAACTATTGATGACGACAGGAAAAATAAAAATAATACGTGTTGTTTTGATGCTCCCTGGTAGACACTTGGGCACGTGATGTTTATCGCTCGCTTAGCGGAAATAAATAAGAGATCTGCTAACGAGCGGTGATTAGGATTTTCCCAAGGATTTACCACCGCGAAATGTTTATCGCAAATGTAAATCATAATTTCAGCTCCTCAGCAAGCTGGGAAGGAGCGAACTGTGCTATTACTGCCTGATAATGGTTTGCATCTGTGCGGTTTGCCTAATGTTCGGAGAAGGATTTCCACGCGTTTGTGAATTGGGATTGATTGCCAAATTAAGCATATTTCATAGAGCTTAGAGGGAGAGGAATCGGAATGGTTTGTTTTCCAGGGATTTGATCTGGGGCAAAACGCAAATGATTGCAAATTTGATTCTAGTTTTTTATCCATCGGATTGCTACGATAAGATGCTATGATGTCATGAGCCCATCATTGCTGTAGACTTGGTCAATGATGACAGATGGTTTTTTTACGATATTCGATTTGAAATAATTATTCACATTTGGACTGATTTTTGATTTCTAGAAACTTAAAGCAATCCCGTGGAAACTACAGAGGCTAGCTGGTGGAAGACGTTCTTCTTTCATACGGTGGGACCAATTTTCATGTTTAGTCTTGTGTTCCAGATAAACCGGAAGTCATATTTTAATTGTTGACGGTGAGTTACTTCAAGTACAAAGTATGTTAAAAAAAACAACAAGGTACAGCCCCATTTGGTTATTCAAAATCATGACGAAGGACTACGCAACTAAATGTAAAGCCATTCAGACTGTACACCCAAAATAAAAAAGCAAGATTGTAATGTAATTTCGGATGATTTTGTTTCATTCCTCGTAATGGATCGTAACATGGAGAAAAAATGCAATATTGGTCGGGGGCAAAAAAGCAACACATCAATTCGTTTAAAAAAATTCAATGTGTGTGTGTGACGTTGTGCAATGTACAAGTATAAGATTGGAGTCCGGAAATTCAATACCTCACAAACAAAACGATCTCGTTACGCAACCAAGATTCGAATAGAGGCCACCTGCGTCATGGCTCTAGCTTGTAACCATTCAACCACTTCATCAAGATGAAGTGAATGGTAAAAAGGCCAACAGTTGCTTCGATTGTCGAGGCACTCGACGATACAGCAATGCAACAAATGTCTCTCACACACACTTGAAAGGCTTTGTTTATTTCATAAAGAAGGGCACTCTTAAAGAGAGGGAGATCGGAGTGTGATGAAGATTAAAAATAGAGCACTTGACAGTTGACACTCAGCCAATGAAAAGTTGTTGACGGTTGAACAAAGACCAACGGTTGCTTCGACTGTCGAGCCACTAAAAAAAATCTGTGAATCTGTGTGCTGCCAACCGCTTGCACACACTTGCTTGGCTTCGTTTATACCATAAAACGCTTTGGGGATCATGATGGGCAAAATTGCCTTTTATGAATCATGCGGATATCTCAAGATATTATTGCGAAAACTGCAATGGATTTTTTTGCCACCTTTTCAACTTTTGGGTGTACAATGCAGTATTCTTTGAATTAACCCTTTCAGGCCTTAAATTTTAGATAAACAAGCAATTTGGGGTGTTCGGATTAAATTGGTCCTCAAAAACATAGAGATTATTGAAAAGAGTAAGATATAGCTTTTTGAGATGTGCTAGGTCGTCCAAACTGTCCTAAAATATAATCAAACACATTCAATAACCAATATGGACATGAGATAAGTTTGGGATATTCATGTCGAACAAACTAGCTTAACTTTGTACAGCCCAGAAAGCGACTATTACAATTGTACACCTTACGCTTTGACTGATTAAAAAGATTATCCTATGATGTATGTGGACGTTTCAAAATATGCATTGAATATGTTTAAATATTTATCGTAGTTTTCTATAGCCTAAGAGGCTAGGATCATAACTATATATTTTAAATTCTGAACTCAAGTCAGTTTTTATGAGCTTGAACAACCAAAGATGACAGGTGACCTTACAGAGGATTCACTGAATGTGTTTGAAGGCATATCGTTACCTTTCATAGAACTCAAGGGCATTTTTGGTGACCTAGAACTTCCCAAGATATCTCATTATATCTTCAAGAAGACTTAATTATACAAAACATATTGTTATTTTGTTTGGACAACACAGCTACAGTTACCACTGTAGATGTCCAGTTTTGAATTTCAGGATAGTTTGAATAATCTAGAAGATTATCTTGGTCTTCTAAGATATTCAATGAATATGTTACAATACACAGCGTAGCTATGCATAGCCCAGAAAGCTTTTGTTGCAATTTTCAATCTGATCTCAAGGATAGTTTGGATGACATAAAACATGATATATTTCGTTAAAATGTTTTTTGATCTTTAAGAATATCAATTGAATAGATATTGTGACTTTGCATTGCCCAAAAATTACTGGTAACAACTGTAAATCTTAAGTCCTGAACGCCAAAACAATTTGGATGACCTAGATGTTCAGAAAAATATGAATTTTGACTGTTGACCTTTCAAAAGATTCATTGAATGTGTTTGAATACATACTGTTACAACTTATGTTCTGAACTAAAGGACAGTTTGGATAACCTATAATATCCCAAGACTGTCATATCATGTCTGTTGACCTCCTACACTATTCAATGAATACTGTTAAATACATATTGTTCCTCTGCATACCTCAAAATCCTACTGTTACAACTATAGATCGTATGTTCTGAACTCAAGGACAGCTTAGATTACCTCGATAACCTCAGTTTACCTCGTAATGTTTGTTTACATTCTAAAATATTCACTATATATGGTTGAATACAAAGCGTTACTTTGTATAGCCTAAAAAGCTATAGTTACTACTGTGGATCTAAAGTTCTGAACTCATGTGCATTTTGGATTACCTAGAACATCCCAGAAAGATACAAACATGTTTAACGTTTATCACCAACAATTCAAAAAAACGTTTGCATATGAATAATATTCTAAAACAACGCTTTATACTATTAATGAGGCATTTATTTTTTCTTCCTGAAGATCTTCATATTCAGCATATTCTAGGTCGTCAATTAGACCTTAAACTCCTTAACGACCTCAAGAATGATTTTTTTTTATTTTATAGGTAGCAAAATTGATGTAAAAAATATTTGCCAAATACGCTTTCATTCAGTCTGTGATTTTATACAGCCATTTTTCTTTTTTTGTCATATATGATCCCTGGCCTGAAACGGTTAATACACATAGTTTTTAAGACAAGGCTTAACATTTATGATTTTTTCAATTGTATGTGACCTGAAATCAACATTGTTCTCTTTTGAAGTTGATGCGTAGATAAATTTCCAATCAACTGTTGCAAAATGTTGAAAACAATTTTCGTGACGGTCGTAATGAGGTTTTTTTTTTAAATTGTACCCCATTATAGGAAACAAAAACATTCAACTGTTAGATTAATGTTGTTTTGTTTTGCAGCAACGAAGTTGGCTATAGTTACTGGATACTTGAGAAAATCCTGGTTTCCAGAGGGGCTAACTCATATTTGAACATTATGATGAGTTTCTAACTTATTTTATCTTTAATAAATAAACAAAAAGACGAAACATTTTTCAAGCAAATGAAGGGTCGATCACAAGAACCAGCCTTAAATTAACTGAGATATGGTAATTTCCGTGAAACTGGTTCTGATGCAATGTTCTGAATTGCGTTAGTTCTTTCTTATACCTAAAGCATACCATCACGGAATGGTAGGGTAACTTAAAACGATTCAATGACACGAAAAGTGAAAAAAAAAATTGTGTGAAAAGTATCTCGATATTTTTTGTTTTCACTCATTCTCTTTTTACAGTGTTGAAGGAACGTCAAATTAACTGCTATAAGAGCATCTTCAGCGTTGGTCTATATTTTGAACAATATCTTACTTGATTTGCATCAGAAATGTTTGAATAGAACCAGCTAAAATAGACAAACTTCGCGTTCCCCGCACCGGTGTTTTATATCTTGTTGTTAAACTCGCCAACACCTGTGATCCTATCAGTCATTGAACTTTAGAGATCAGTTGTTTGTTTCAAGAGATCGGAGATTTTTCACAATGTTTTGCCATTGGTTTGACCAAATCATTTTTACTGCCATTAGCAGACAAAGAAGAATACTTGCTCTTTCGTTTGACTGAAGGTGAATGTGTGAATTCATGCATTTCATTAAAACGCTAATCATGACCAATGCATCAACAAACCGATTGTTCACTTCTAATATTTCATTACTTTTCATTTTCGAGCAATGAAAATACTATTCGGAATCGCACTTTGCCATCAAATTAGTTATAAAATCCACAACAGTCACTATTCCGGGAGCTTTCCCATTTCAAACTAGTCAGCATTTTCTGAAAACTTCAGTCGCTGTAAAAAAACTAAGAGGACCATTTGTTTTTCAGGAATTAAATGAAAAGCCATTCGCAAGCACTGGGAGTAATTTGAGGAAATGATCAGCATTCGAGGCGAGCAACACCGCTTACCACTTTCTGTCTTTCACCCTCACTAAACACGGCCACTTTTCGTCTCAAAAACTGAAATTTGACTCATTAGTTTATCGAGCAGCGTGTAGCGTTTTGGAACTCTATTTTTTTGCTCCAAATTGCTGCAAGAATTGATCCAAACAAATACCACTGTAAAAATAATGCAACATAGATCCGGTATAAAACAAAATTTTCAACACCTGTGCAGCTGTATTTTTGCGTTTGGTCTAAAAAATTAAATCCCATCCACGATTTGGACCACCGTTGAAGATGTCCTAAGTGGTATATTTGCTGCCATATGATCATCACAGTATGCTCTGGTTACTTGAAGAAAAAAGAACAACACTTTATTTTATGTTTTTTGCATTTAATTTTGTGATAATCTCATAAAAAAAATACTATTACTACTTGCACCTTTGAATTCTCGAATGCATTTCTACATTTATTGCCAGAGTAATAATCATATGAATTTGGTGGATAGCCGGGCACCCTGTCAATCACTTAAAGGTGTTTTTTGTCGAACACATAAGGGTTAACAAGCCTACTAGCGCAACGCAAAGAAAGAACTTTTCCGGAAGTTCTTCACTTTCTTAAATTTTCTGAAGGTTCGATCATTCCAGGCTCGCAATATAAACTCGATGAAAAATATTCTCCTTTATATCACATCACTAGCGCCACGTAGTGACAGAATTTACTTTTCGGCATCTGGAACTTCTTGAATTTGTGAAAAATTCTGCTGCATGTTTAACCATTCGAGATGGTCGGGACTACGATATAAAATCATTTAAAATGCTCACTTCTACGTGGCCACTAGCACCTCGTATTGACAGAACTTCGAACCATACTCTCCACCTTCTAATAGCCCTTAAACTTCTGAATATCTTTGCTCAAGGTTTGAGCCTTCTAGGTGGTCAGAATCACGATATAAAATCTTGTTTGCATGGCCGCATAGTGACCGTTTTCGCAACATTACTTTCCACCTTTCGGAAACCCTTGATTTTCTGAATAACTTTGCTGAAGGTTCGAGAATTCTAAATAAATGGTCAGAATCACGATATAAACTCGTTAAAAACTATAGTATATGTGCACTAGCGCCACGCAGTGGCTGAATCCGAAGAATACCTTCCTCTTTTCGGAAGCTCTTGATCTCTGAACAACTTTGCTGGAGTTAACATTTTTAATCCAGGTTTCAAGATAAATAGACTGTTCCGATAATTACAAATACACTAATGAGTAACCGTCGATTCAAAATGCGTGCAAAATGCATCCAAGTTTAAGTGGTATTGTCCATTTTTTTTCAATTTTTCGCACGGAGGTTTGTGAATGCGTGGTCTTTATCCCGAGCAAAGAAAACGGATTGTGCACAAACGGTGCACCGTCAGGGGTCTTTTGATCAGAAAACTGACTAAGGAAGAAGGTGTGAGCGTCTGAGCAGTTCAGACCGCATTACGGAAGTATCAACAACAGTGCCTGTTCAGGCAAAACTAGCTTTATGTCCCATATATGCGTATTATAAACCCGACACTGAATTATTTCACAACCTAGAATTATACATAGCACTTTAGAAAAATGAGACGAGTGTGACTTTCACTTCGGAGTAGTTACCCGATTGTAGCCACATCAACTAACATTGATAGGAGGCAGTACACTTTGTTACTTCACACGGAATGGATTGAACATTAGAACTCGTCGGGATATCTTAAGAGTGTACAGATTCTGAATGTAATATCTGATGTTTTTCCACTAGTCCTGGTAACACCCTATCCCAAGTGAATGAGTTTGCCCAAAACGATTGTAGAAAGATGCTGGCGGAAAAAATTACTGATAATTGTTCGCCGACCTACATGATCCATCAAAAACAACTCGGGTCTAAGTTGTAGTGCTATCCGGTCGCAGAATAGCATGGTGAGGGAGATAGAAAGGTTTGAAGGGGGTCGATAACTTTCATGTGTCCGAGTGACTCATATTCTCTCATAAACTAACAGCAATCAACCTTCCGTCCAGAGTTGGTTCGTTGGGTGCAAGCATCGACTTCCTTGTGCTCCCAAGCTTGACCAGAATTTGCCCTCCTCTAACTTGGACATTTCAGAGTGGTCCGTCCCTCGAACACTACCATGAGCAGCTCTCAAGTTTAATGTCGCCCACGGTATCGATATGATTATTGGGATACAATGGTTTTCACACTGCTCTTTCGCAGGTTCCCCAATACAGGGTAGAATGACCCTACAATCGACGGAATGGTAAGGGACTATTTCAAGCGTCATCTTTCGGCATCAGTCCGAGATGTGGCGAAAAAGCTAAGTTTTTCGGCGACTAGTGTTATGCGTGTCAAGTATAGAATAGGCCTGCAGACTCGTCGGAAGCAGAAGCAGCCAAAACGAGGCACCAATCTGTGGAATCTGTGGAACCGAGAGCTCGAAAGCTGTACGACAAACTGCCGTCCAAGAAATCGGGCTGTGTTATGATAGATGATGAAACCTACATAAAACAAGATAACAAAACTTCACCGGGACCACAGTTTTATACCTCGCCGAAGGGAAAAGACATTACTGAATCAGTGAAAGCCATTTACACCGAAAAATTCGGTAAGAAGGTGATAGTGTGGCAGGCCATATGCGGATGTGCAAAATTATCTAATCCATTCATTACGACAGACACAATGAATGGTCTAATCTACATGAAGGTGTGGCTGCGAAAAAGGTTGCTACCCTTGATCAAATAGTTTAACAAGCCTTTAATCTTTTGGCTGGCCACACTGAAAGTAAATTTTAGTTTATATTACAAAATCGAAGGTAATACTAACCAATCCATTCGTGGTTTTCTGCAACGAAACTGATGTGTACTTATTATGAAGATGTATTCGTTATTAATAACACACGCGCAACTGTCAAAAGCACGAAGCTTTTGCTGACGCAGAAAGAACATTCGTACATTGTACGTAAACAATACAAAGAGCTACGAATATTTGGTCACACATTAAAAAGAAACGCCTCTCCAGTGGTTGCATGAAGGACTGACAGATCTACTTTATCGTCTCGAAATGTAATTTACAAAAAAAACAATCACGTGGAATTGTCCAGCGTCTTTTTAATGTTTCTGACATGGGATTTGATCCTGAATTTTTTGGAAGTGCTGATTCTGAATCCGAACGCGTGACAGCTTCTTTTTTTTTAAATATTTATTTTCCATCGGCCTATTTCCTCACATGGTGACAATCACCGACGCCAGGGAGACGACCACACCTCCTGGACCCTACCGAACGACTCATGACTATGAACCGGGACCAACGGCTTTACTTCCCATCCGAAAGAAGACGTGACCAAGACTTCTTCGCCTTAGAAAAAACGCGCGTGAAAGCTACTTTACGAAAATAAATTTTCAGTGCAGAGATTCGCTCTATAGAAACTTCCTGGGCTTTGTCGAAGGCGAAGCTGAGATAACATATGAAAAAGCGGGTAGTGTTGAAAAATTTACGAAATATTGACCAAAAGTGGTGAAAATGGTTGGAGAAAGCACTATACAGAAGCTTATGGTTAGTTTTAAGAGACAAGTTAGAGAACTCGCCTACCCAACGAAAAAACAAGCAAATTGAAATGAAGATTGAAAGAAAGCATTGTTATTTACTATGTTTGAGAATAAAATAATGAAAAATCACAGCATGATCTTTTTAATCTTCGAAAGAAAGTGTATTTGTATTTTTTGGAACAGTATATAGTATCATCTATTCCACTGTTTGCCACTCAGAAGGATGTGGAAGTTTTTATGTAAAACGAACAGTAAATGTTTCATGAGAGACGCAAGTGGTGATTTCGTCGTTCAATTACCTGAGAAACAGTGCATGATCGATCGACTCGGAGATACATATTCATCACTCTGCGGTCTTGACTACGGAAGTGCGCGATGACAGCTGACGTCGAGCATATGTATAGGATGATCAAAATGTATCCTATGGATCACCCACTATAATGCATTTTGTGGAGAAACGAGTCTACCAAACCGATGCGAATATTCACACAGACTACTATCACCTACGGTACTTCGTCGGCACCATATTTGGCAAAGTGCTGTTTGAAGAGGTTGGCAGAGGATGAAAAACATAATTTTGCTATCGCCACTGATACGATTTCTGCGTAGATGACATGCTTAAAAGTGTTGACAGCCTTGAAAAAGCAGGACAGCTTTCGAAAGATCTGATTCGCGTTCTTGGAACTGCTGGACTCACTTTGAGGAAGTGGACTACAAATTCCCGAGACTTTTTGGATCAGATACCTCCATGCCGTCGAAAGCTCATTATAGGACCTTGAACGTTGAAACCCTCGGAGAAAATGGGATCCTCGATCGGACATTTTTCTGTTCACTGTGCCTCAGTGGAACCCTGCTACGGAGATCACCAAGAGAACCATCGCGTCCAATTTTGCGAAACTTTTTGACCCGTTAGGTTGGACCAAGCTTAGTTCCAGCTTATGTGTTTCTTCAGGACCTTTCGAGAACAAAATGATCTTGGAACGATATTCTTCCCGATGACCTTCAAGCTTGGTGGTGTGATGGAATTTTGAACAGGCTTGGAGAACATTTATTTGAGGTGCACTTCGTTTGACGGCACCATCACGTCCATGCTGCTCACCGCAAAATCTCGAGTGGCTCCGCTCGAAGATCTGAAGAAAAACGAAAAGCAAAATTCTATTCCTTGCCTAGAGTTATCGTCTGCGCTGACCGGAGTATATCTCGTTCGAAAAGGTCGCCCAAAGTATCAAAATTACTGCGCAACCTTATATTTGGGCCGACTCAATTACCGTTAAGTGTTGGATCGCTGCCCTCCATCACGCTGGACCGTATTCGTGGCCAATACAATCCAGCATATTACCCGTGGAAGTATCTGGAATCACATCGCCGGGTTAGAAAACCCAGTGGACGTCCTGTCAAGAGGACTAGCTGTTGATCAACTGAAGGACCGCATGGTATGGACCACCTTGGTTACGGTCAGACAAGTCTTCCTGGCCAAGAACCGTACCATTAATCCGGAGGACCTTGATCCTTCGCTACTCGAGGAACGTATATCAGTGGTATCAGCCTCCTGCTCAAGTCATCGAACCCAGTCCAATATTTGGTATGACGATCGTCACTACAAGATTTGATTCGTATCACATCCCTAATTCGGAGGTTCATTCAAATCTGCCAAAGCCGTGGAAGCCAAAAAACTGGTTTCATACAGCATGAAGAACGATTCGAAGCATTACATCAGCTACTGGTACTAGCACAGCAAGAAAGCTTTCCAGAAGATCTCGTTGTACTGCGTAGAACCGGCGAAGTCAAGCCTACATAGCGATTAGGACAACTATTTCCTCACTTGATGAATGGATTTGTTCTCGTCGGTGGCCGCTTACAGAACGCTAACGTTTCAGCTGGACGGAAAAATCCCGTCATATAAGATAACCAACACCCTCTTGCGCGTCTTATTGCCACTCACTACCATCAGAAGAACCTACATGCTAGACAGCAGCTCCTAATTTCTACACTCTCGCGTCACTTTACTCAATTTTTGAGTACAATTGTATGCTATCTCTTTTTCTCTCACGGAAATGTTACTCAATTTTCGTTAAACAGTAGATCAACTCAATTTTTGAGTAGATCCACTTTTAACGAAAATTGAGTCATATTCCGTGACGAAAAAGGATAGCATATAGTGTGCTTACAAAATTTAGTAAAGTGACGCGAGATTCTGCTAACATGCGGGAAAAGTATAGCCATTATCAGTTCGCACTCTAACACGGAAAGTTATACATCGCTGTGTCAAATGCTTTCGTGCCCGACCAAAAGCTCACAAGCAAGTTATGGCAGATTTGCCGAACGAACGAGTGGATTAGTGCGGTCCATTCTACATTCAATATCCTTACTGCAAGGGCGGATCAATCAAATGCTACGTTGCCGTGTTCGTGTGCCTTGTCGTAAAGGCTGTCTATTTAGAGGTCGTAGGCGACCACACGACTCAAGCATTCATCGCCGCGCTTTTAAGGTTTTTCTCCAGACGCGGTCGCCCAGAAATTCTCATGTGCGACAACTTGACGTGGGTTGGATGAGCTACGAAACCGTCCAACAACCAAGAATTCGTCAAAAGGGTAATTGAAGAAACCTCATGGGAGAACATCAACTTCAAATTCATCCCGGTGAAGTCACCGTCAAATCTATTAAACAGCATCTGAAGCGTACGCTCAGCAGTCAGACGAAATGGCTACCTTGGTGGCTCAAATTGAAGCTTGCCTCAACTCAATGCCAATAACGCCACTCTCATCTGATGCTGACGACTTGGAAACAACCGGTCTCCTAATCAGCCCTAGTGGTCACCCATTCTGTTGGATAACATAGATATGACTTGCTAAGTCTCAATCAGTTACACAACTAACTTTGATCGTGATGGACCAGGAAGCCATCACTGCAGGATCATCAATGAATCCAAGGCTTTTGAAATGGCAGAGAGTGCAGAACTTTCTCCAACTCATTTGGAATCGTTGGTCAGCCCAGTACCTGTCGAATTTGCCCGCTCTCACAAAGTGGACCAGGTAATGGAACAATCTGTTCGTCGGAACCAATGTGCTGTTATGTGAGGACAGCATGCCTCCTCTCAAGTGGCGAATGGTTCGAGTCATTGAGATTCACCCAGGAAAGGACGGGAACATCCGTGTTGTCAAGGTTCGTACGGAGAATTTCTTCCAGCGATTTCTAAAGTGTGTTTCTTGCCCATACGGGACACCGAAGCGACGACAACATCTACTGATGGAGAGCATTAGCTCTTTCTTTATCCAGCGCCCATCGGTGCGGCGGAGGCCCTCTGGTCTCCGCGTCCCAGTTAAGTTTTTGTCTTTCATATTATGGTCAGAAAGTTTAGAGAATGTTTGTAATCCATAGTCTCGTTCATTCAACGCGGCCGGTGGCGCTTATTCATTTGGCGTTCTGTTCCGATGTCCAGAAGAAATTTGTAGATCCAATCGACAATCCGATGAATTACACCGTCCGTGCTGAAGTTAAGAAGTCAGTATCGTACAACCTATCTAAGGAATTTACAATGCCAGGAATCTTCGATGGCGCATCGGCTAGGACAGGCTTACAGAGTGAAAAAGGTGCTCAACCGCGATGACAAGCAAAATTTTACTGCTAAAAGTCGTGCTAAGGTGCTTTTCCGCCAATTTTTTGAAATTTCTTGTATAATAATGGACGACGAAACATACACTAGAACACTTCAAACAGCTTTCGGGTCTGGTCCGAGCATTACCGGACAAAGAAGGTGTTCAATTTTCCGAAGAAGTATTTAATTTCGGAGGCCATACGTAGTTGTGGTCGAAAATCTAAAAGTTTAGTTTTTACCAGCACTATCAATAATGAAAAAGAAGGTATGTTAAACGGCTGCTACCGTTCATTAGATGTCACGACCCTCCAGCTCTGTTTTGGCTGATTTGATCTCTTGTCATTATGCGAAAACCGCCCCGGAATGGTATCAGTTACAAGAGTCCAAACACGTGCCAAAAACAGCCAATCCACCAAAATGTCCAGAATTTTGACCAATAGAGGATTACTGGGCTCTAGCTAAGCGGAAACTCTTCGAAACTTAGAAGAAAGCAAATGGTGCCGATTATTTCAAGAAAAGATAGAGAATCGGCATGGCGGGCGTATCTGAGAATATCGTGCCACAGAAAGTTCGGA
>JASCZW010018362.1:0-15562 GCA_034211315.2 Aedes japonicus | reverse complement strand
GCATATTTACGAGGGCTCAAGCATCAATTTGAGAACAATTTGACAAGTTTAATAATTATTCTTTGTGCATGTTTAGTTTCAATTTGTCTGAGTGATACTTTTAGTTTCAAGAAATGTTGAAAACGCTGTTTGTTCGGTGCAGAATTTTCGAACGGAAATGGACTAAAGACGACACATGCTCATGACGAATTAGACCACGCTGATGCTTCAAACTATGTCTAGGCTCGGTATTCAACCATCGGAGAACAGCTGGACCGGTATTCTAGATCGTGTTTATGAGTGAGTAACTGAAGGATCCCTCTCAAATGCTTAATGTTCTGAATTTGACTTTATAAGCAACTTATGCATTACTTAAAATTGTACTATGTGCAAGCACTTATTTTTTATTTTACAGAGATAGCATATTCCTTTTTGATAACGATTAGACTGGGACTGTTTATGGGATATACCAATATTATTCAGCGATAGGAGCTCTCTTTTTTAACTGTAAATGACATTGATAATAATTCCGATAGCTTTCCCAATTCTCTGTTTAAAGTATAGTCGGTTACAGTTGTTTACAGATTCGTTGTTGTTAATTATCTGTGCTGTTTTACAATTCATAAACACCTAATGTTGTACTGGGTAAAACCAATATGTGTGTCATTGGAACTGTACCGCTAGAGGCGCTGAATTTCCTGTTACTCAAATGGGTATTTATACTTTGGGATTTGTACTTGTTTGTTTCAACCTAGGATATCTCAACTCTAAGGTTGTTATTTACCTTCAGCAATATTGTTCAAGTGTCAAGCCGTTGCACGCTTGGTGGTTGGCAAAGTTCAGATTAGTAAAATGGTGATGAGTAAAATTCACTCACTACGTTGTACCAGTGAATTCTTAAGGTTTCTGTTAATGCAATATCTCGAGACAATGACGAATAGAGAAATATGTTCTAAGACAATGTTATCCAAGTAACCAAGTCCTTTCGGGTGTTAATGAGAGAAGTTGCAAACTTCCCCACAATGCAGTGTTAGAATCCATGTCATCTTTTTGTTTAAGCTTTTGAGAACCTGGTTAAATATGATCTTGCTGCTTTGTACTAATATTGTCCAGATGACCAAGTCCTTGCACATGGTTTTTAACTAAGTTCACATTTCTAGCATCGCGGGGCTATTTGTTAAGGCGATTTTTTAAGAATCAAAAAGATATTGCTAGTTTATGCAATTTTGATTAGGTATCTTTTCCATGTGTGTTTCAAAGTTTTCTAAAGGTAGTACCACTCTCATTAAGTAGTGCCACCTCCTCACGTATGGCCAGTTTTTTTTTTTGGTAATAAGCACAGGATTTCTTGTGTATGGGTTAATGGCAAATAAAATTAGGTCTTGAATATAATTAAAAGCTACAAAAAAGTTTTGGAGACTAGTTTGCGTGTTCAATTCATAGAGCATTCTATGCCCAACGTTATGGTGAGTCTTGTTGTCAATATTCTCATGGAAGAATAACAAACAAACCCTTTCATTTTGTCTTGGTTATATGCATGCTACCCAACACACTTGATGTGCTGTCATCAAATGATCTACTTCATGCGAGAAATTTATTTTTGAATGTTGTAGTGGAGAGCGTTAACTTGTTTATATTTTTAAAGTATGACTACGTTTCTCTTTTCTATACCGGGTGTCATTTCAAAACTTTGAAAAATGAGAGCGTTACGCAAAAGTGAAAGGTTTTTGAATACTAATAACTCTCGTTTGACTGAACAGAATGACTTTATACATCATTTGATCATAAAAAACTTACAAATGTTTCGGATTAAAATTAAGTGATATTAGTGTAAGTAGTTAAATTTTGTATGTATTTTCGGATTCAATTAAGTGCTATTAGTGTATGAACAAGTTGAAAATATGATGTAGAAGGAGATGTTCGCTCATCACCATGAGGCACCGAGAGTGAACAACAATGTTTTTGGCTAGAATTAAAGATATGAAGAGAAAGTTTTGATAGTTCCGCTAGTGTGCGGCAGGCTTGGAAATTTAACAGATGTTTTTATGAAAATCGAGCGAAAAGGGCATGTGTACAGTGGTACTCGAACCAACGACATTTTTGCCTAACATCCCACTGCGGGGTAGGTTAAAGCACGGACTAAATCCGCCACTTCAACAGGCAAAAATGTCCGGTTGGAAGACGCTCATGTACCACTGTGGCTTGTATAGTTATTCTAGCGATCTATTGTGTGCACTCTGTTTACTGATGCGCACATGGGAGAGGAACTCTCTCCTTTTTTTTTTTTTGGGTTTGTTTTGATTCGCACCGACTGACGATCACTAAACGAACATCTCCTTCTACATCATAATCGTTACTCCTCGCACGGAGAATATATAACATAACAATTAATGTATGTTAAACCATAAATGGTGGTAACCATTAATTATACTGGTGGGGACCAGTATAGCACCGCTTCACGGTGTTTCTCTCCGAGGTCTCTACGTTGGAGACGACGAGAAAAACTGTAGTGATCGTCAGTCGGTGCGAATCAAAACAAACCCAAAAAAAGGAGAGAGTTCCTCTCCCATGTGCGCATCAGTAAACAGAGTGCACACAATAGATCGCTAGAATAACTATACAAGCCACAGTGGTACATGAGCGTCTTCCAACCGGACATTTTTGCCTGTTGAAGTGGCGGACTTAGTCCGTGCTTTAACCTACCCCGCAGTGGGATGTTAGGCAAAAATGTCGTTGGTTCGAGTACCACTGAACACATGCCCTTTTCGCTCGATTTTCCTAAAAACATCTGTTAAATTTCCAGGCCTGCCGCACACTAGCGGAACTATCAAAACTTTCTCTTCATATCTTTAATTCTAGCCAAAAACATTGTTGTTCACTCTCAGTGCCTCATGGTGATGAGCGAACATCTCCTTCTACATCATAATCGTTACTCCTCGCACGGAGAATATATAACATAACAATTAATGTATGTAAAACCATAAATGGTGGTAACCATTAATTATACTGGTGGGGACCAGTATCGCACCGCTTCACGGTGTTTCTCTCCGAGGTCTCTACGTTGGAGAAGACGAGAAAAACTTTAGTGATCGTCAGTCGGTGCGAATCAAAACAAACCCAAAAAAAGGAGAGAGTTCCTCTCCCATGTGCGCATCAGTAAACAGAGTGCACACAATAGATCGCTAGAATAACTATACAAGCCACAGTGGTACATGAGCGTCTTCCAACCGGACATTTTTGCCTGTTGAAGTGGCGGATTTAGTCCGTGCTTTAACCTACCCCGCAGTGGGATGTTAGGCAAAAATGTCGTTGGTTCGAGTACCACTGTACACATGCCCTTTTCGCTCAATTTTCATAAAAACATCTGTTAAATTTCCAAGCCTGCCGCACACTAGCGGAACTATCAAAACGTTCTCTTCATATCTTTAATTCTAGCCAAAAACATTGTTGTTCACTCTCGGTGCCTCATGGTGATGAGCGAACATCTCCTTCTACATCATAATCGTTACTCCTCGCACGGAGAATATATAACATAACAATTAATGTATTGAAAATATGGTTTCCCTTTTCGGGTCCTCAAAAACGGGTAACAAATGGATCAAATGGTCCTCTTCTTTTTATTTCATTTAGTTTCATTCGATAGTTACTACAGCGATAGCCACACCCCTCAGCTACAAAATTATTTTGCTTTATTGCCGGTGCCTGGTTTTATAACTGAAGACCGTCCCCCTAATGAAATTTGCTTCGCTTTGCATTCTCGTGCCTCTCTTTGTTGTGGGCAATGCAATCAACACCAGTATAAAGCACACGATTTGAACCAAAATAATTTCATTGGGATATTCAAGTTCGATTGAGGAGAACGTAAGGTTGTGTTTTTAGCTTTCGCGTTTTCTCGCGATTGTGCGTCTGGCTCGCAAATTATCGCCTGCACTTGCTCATCTACAAACCAGAAGGAAGCGTTGCACAGTTTTGCAAGTCTCCCCGCTTGACCTATTGCTGTGGCAATGGGTCGTAAAAATCGATAATCCGCGCGGACGGTAGCCGCTTCCGAAGCCTTCCGGAGCTGGGCACCACCAAGCGGAATACGGTATTTGTGACAACTAGATTACTAGAATCATCACAAGTATCTTACAGTCAGCCATTCACAGCAACGAGGAGTTTAATAAACTACTATCCGGATTGAATACAGCACATGGTGGTGTCCTGCTGGCCAAATAAACCGGAAATATAAATTTATTTCTAGACTTTATCCTTTTCAGGACGACCTATTAAATTTTACAATAGAGGAGTTTGTGTTTAAGTTAAATGATCGAGATTTATCTTAAACAAGCTTTGTATACTTATTGTTATGATTTTTATGCTATTTGAAGGACAAGGTTCCACTGGACGAAATTTACCAAATTTACGGGTTTACAAAATTTCCTGCCAGGACTGCTTCTCTGTGCACACCGGACAAACCCGCCGCAAAGTAAAGGCTCGCTTAAAAGAACACAAAAACGCTGTAGATAAACGGAAACTGTATGAATCAGCAGCAGCGGTACATGCGACGAGTTTTGAACATCATATTGACAGGAAAAATGCAAAATTAATTAAAACATTAAGGAAACCGTCTTACCTAAACGCATGGGAATCGATGTTTATCTCCAATTCATCCCAACCGCTCATGAATGAAGACGATCCTCCCATCACATTATGTCTGTTCAACATGACAAAGCTGAGAATTCAGTAACTTTCTCTTCTCTTCTCACAACTATGCAACAGCGTACGAAGATTTGTGTAATCAGTCGGATATAGTCCCGTTGATGGGCAGCATCGCGCCTGAAACCGGTTGACCAAAAGGTAATATTTTTTTTTAATTTTAAGACCGATAAGTATTGAGTCTTGTCTCGTGTCGCGTTTTGTTAGTGAAGCTTTGTATATTATCAAAAATAGTACATATTGGATTCTTTAAAAAAAAAAACAATCGCTCGGTTTGTAGAAAATTTAAAAAGAAGGGACGGGTCAAAGCAAAATATTAAAAACATTTTAATATTAACCAACCATATGTATTATGATATGTGTAAATTAGATTATATCATTATTTACTATACACTCAACCAAATAATGTTAAGAATTTCATAACTTACACAGGTCATTAAAGACTATTAATGGTATTATTTTAATTTTTGTTCAATCCTGAACAATACGTTGAATATTTTGAATATTTATGAATCTTCTTGGAATTTCTGATGAAAATATGTATCCAGTACAATATTGCCCACATTTGAGTTTGTAATTCTGGTGAAGTGTAAGAAGGGTTCAGTCTCACCATCGGTGGATTAATGCGGGTTTTTCTTGTACGTTCCGCGAAGCAAGAAACAATCTTCCGATGACCTTCTCTCGGGTGATGATAGGAGTGGAATAAATTTCTTCCTTCATGTAACCCCATAAGAAAAAATCCATTGGTGTCAAATCTGGGCTTCGTGGATGCCAACAAATTGGCCCGTTCAGGCCAATCCAAGGTTCGCGAAAGTTGGTGTTCAGGAAATTCTTCACTGAATTCGTTGAATGTGGTGGCGCACCGTCCTGTTGAAAAATCAAACATCGTCTCGTTCTAAGCTGTACATTTTCCAGCAATATCGGGAGATCGTTTTTCAAAAAATCCAAGTACTTGGCGCTATTCAAAGTTTCTTCAAAAATGTATGGGCCGATAAGCTGCCGGTTAAGTATACCGGCCCAAACATTAACCGAAAACCGACGCTGCGGTCTCGTTTCTTTAATTGCGCGTGGATTTTCTACAGCCCAAGTATGGCCATTGTGCGTATAGAAAAAGCCCGCTCGCGTAAATGTGCACTCATCGGACCATAGAATGTTTTCTATAAAAAATGCATCCTCTTCTACTTTGTCATTGATTATTCTACAGAATTCCAGACGCTTTATTCTGTCTCCTGCCTGAAGCTCCTGTACCTGCAAAGTATGGAAGGGATGCATCTTTTCCCGATTTAAAACATTCCAAACATTCCAGTGTGAGACTGGCAGCTGTGCCGCAACTCGCCTGGTGCTTGTCTTAGGATCTTCGTGGACGATACGTAATATGTTTTCCTCCATAGCCGGACTCAATATCCGCTGCGGTTGCTCGGCTCGCTGTGGCATTGCAAATAATGTACCTTCCCGGAAACGGCGATGCGTCGATGAAAAGGTACCTGTGTCACAATAATTTTCAGCAAACGAACACCTCAACATTAATATTTACTTACTTGCATTTGGCAGACGACGGTCAGGAAATCTACGACCATATTCCCTGCGAGCAGCCGTTGCAACACAATTAACACATCCGTAGCAGAGATGGATGTCTGCTTATTGCTCAAATGAATACCCAAGCAGCACACTACGACCATAATTAGTTGTAGTAACTTGATTATGACTTAGCAAGTCATATTTATGTTAGCTCAACCAAATGGCAACAAGTGTGCTACTAGGGTACATTGTTGTCCTTAAAATGCAACAGTTTTGTTGTCGATGGCGAAAACTCGAAAGCGATGTTATTTTGCAAGGTCTGCTGGTCATGATGATGTATACTTTTTATCAGGCTCTGTCTTTCACTGTCATTTTCTATCACGAAGAGTACCTGATGAGCACAAACGGCTTAGGACTACGACTTTTTTGGCTCACTCTCACTTAGCGCAAGTATTGGTGGGTGTTGGCCAAATTTGGATTTTTCAGATGTAATCCTAAATAGGTTATAGAGTGTTTTTCATACTTTTAGTAATCTAAGGTTCGTGCTCCATTAGAATATTTTCTATTGTGATGTATCCTACTCAATGGGTAAATTGAACTGAAGGTGAGGTTGAAAGAAAGGGAACTTGGAATAGAGCACCCGTACCCACTGGTTGACACTAAATATTGGCCAACGTGCTTTTGCACATTTGTTTGAGGATTTGTTAAGCGACACAAATTTCCAAATCCAAAGTTCGGATGCCGTGTTGCATCAGTGTCCGGACTTTTCGTTCATCATTCTGGACACTTTTCAAATCACAAACTAGCATACAGTTGTGAGCTTGTAAATTTATGATAATAACATATTAGCGATAAATCTGAGAGGATTGATTCATCGATTTCTTTTACAATTTTTTCAAGTTATAACATTCCGCTCACTTGCATGTTAGGCGGTGGGAATGTCTTTCGTGAGATGGAATTGGTGAATTGAGAATTTATAGTTGGGTTGTGGCGGGCATTGGTAGAACTAGACAATTTGTCTGGAGGGGGCCTGTCCAAAGGTTTTTTTTTTCGTTTATAGGATTATTAAAAAGAGCGACGAAAGTACCGTCATTATTGGGGACAGGTTATTTTAATTGATGAATCAAAACAGTTTTAATCGAATAATTAGGTCTATTCTGCGCCTTGGTGAGTCGAGATCTCTTAAAAGAATCGAGTGTGGTGAATATATACCTCGTATTATTCTTTGTGGATCAATAAAGAATGGACTCACACGATGTTACTGTAGTCACATTACTCGATTCTCTTGAGCCGTCTCAACTCATCCGAGACGGAGAATAGACCTGAATCTATATAGAGTCAAGTTTGAACTAAAAATCTTAAAACTTAAAAGAACAACATTGAGTCAATACACGTTTTAAATTTATATCTACATTTAGATTGGTTTGGATAACGCGTCTTAAATCTTCAAAATTGTGTCGGTTGATACTGATTCCTTCACAACTCCGTCCCCAATGCCTAAATTAGTCAGTTTTGAAAATCGGTTCTGCGTCATGGTACTTCTCAGTCATGTTTTTATGCGTCTCATTGCTGAGAAGCTCCACTCGCATCCGGCTGAGCTTATAGGAATGGAAGTTAACCCCTGGAGCAACCTTTATAGATTGGATGTAATATCAACTTTCAGTTCCGCTCGCAAGGTTTCCAAAGTTATATTGAACTTTTTATGGCGCAAAAAAATCAAACGACAGTTGCTTAGGTTTGCAGGTTTTGGTGTTTTATATCTAGAGCATCTGAATAATGCTCTATGAACTCCTGCCAATTTGCCTTATCTTAACGCGATAACCAGTCAGCTGACTCAGCAAATGGCATGTTGTTGAACATCTTCACCAGATGTCCTACAACATTGTCGATTACCTATTAAAGTAATAAAAATAAAACACAAAATATCTGAACTGCCGGTAATTGCAACTCAGTCCCATTTGAATTTTTATCAGTTTTTAGTTAGCATCATGAATCAGTTTATATATTAGTCTTCGTTGCTATATGTAATTCTCCTAGTGTACGCTTCACTGATCACAGTTCCTCCATTGATTATGATCTCTCTATGAAGCATTCTATTCATAAGTTCCAGATCAACTTCGACCTATTTTAATTCCCCATATTTTTATTTAAAGTGCAATAGAAGAATTTTCACTGATGGGTTGATTGATCCACTGGTTTTGATGACTACTATGAATATCCATCTGGCTTCCGGAAATTTTAGGAACCTTGTTTCGTATATGTTGCTTAACTGGCAGCAATCAATTTCGCATTGGGGATTATTTCCGACATTTAAGACCATTATTTCATCTTATCGGATAGTCTCAGTTCTATTGAGGCCGGTCGATGAAAACAGTGAGGCACTCATCTTATTTTCTTCAAAAAATAAGGAAGGAGATGTGGGTGTTGGTCGAAAGATCATGTAGGATTATCTTTGTATGGTCCCCTCACATTGCTCAATACCAGGCAATGAGAAGGCGGATTCTCTAGCAAAGGTGGGTGTGCGCACAAGAAGGCGAGATTTTCGATAGAAGAATTTCGCATAATGATCCCTAGTAGCACACTTGTTACCATTCAGTTCAGATAACATAAATATGACATGCAAAGTCATAATCAAGTTACTACAACTAATTATGTTCGTAGTGTGCTACTTGGGATTGTTTCCCATTAGTACGTTAATGAATAAACTTTTATCTCTATATTTTGCTTATCGACATTCGTTAGCTTCGGAACTTTTAATCACTCTGAGGAGTCTATACTCTACAAGTGAAGAGTCTATACGTACAAGTGAAATTAATATCGTGAATTCTAAAAGGCGCCTTTTAACAAAGCTCATTATTGTTAAACCTTCTTGAATACCGATGAATTCACGGATTGAAGAAAACCACCGGCAACCCAAACTTCTTGAATAATAGAATGAAAATACGTACATACAAAAGTGTTTCAAAACTTATGTTTCAACTTAGCAGGCTCTACATTTTTTGTCGCTTTTATTTTAGTTATGAGTCTTAGGGTTTTAATATTAATAAAATTGAATTATTAGAATTCAGAACTATCTTAGGCTAAAGCGTAGGACTTTTGTTAAGCAGTATTTTGAAGCAAACGCATTATATAAAAAATATAATTAGTTATTCAAAACAAGCTGTTAAGATGATCAGCAAACAACTCTTTACCGAGTTTATCTAGGAGGTTGTTGAGTAAACATAGACGAGAAAAACATTACTAGTAAAAATGAGAAGCTATGTTTTCAAAAACTCCAAATTGGTTATTGGTTTCCATCACATGTGGTCTTTAGGGAGTGTAAAAACAGAGATTTCACATTGCTAGAACCATTATGTACCTTTGGCGGTATTTGAGCACGATCAAGCGCATACATTTTTGCCAGTCAGTGTGGCGGATCCGTGACCTTTCCGCATGGTGATGTGTGGCAAAAGTGTGTGCGTTTGCTTCGAAATACTGCTTAACAAAAGCCCTACGTTCAATTTCATAACCTGCCGAACTCTCTCGGACCTATCGATACTTTCTCTTCACATCTTTGGTTCTAGCAAAAATTGCTGTTCGATACTGGGATCCCATGACGTTGGGTAGATATTTCCAATTTCAAAACATTTTAACAGACGCAAACTCCCGAGCGAAGTGATGTAATGTTTGTATTTGTATTTGAGCGGTTCCATATCATTTCAGCAACGAGTAATTTTCATATTTTTTGATTTGCATGAAACCTTGCATACACGTTTTTGGGGAAGAAAAACGCCGTTTTGCATACTTGGTTCGCCATTTTGAATCTAGCCTTACTTATGAGAAGGGCCTATGAAAAATGCATATGATATCTTCAAAAAATTGTATCTCGGAAACGGTTTGTCCGATTGGTTTGGTGTCTTCGGCGAAGTTTTAGACAATTGTTGGTGCTATATGGAAAAAATATGCACGGTAAAAAAAAAGTTTGGTTTTTGTGTTTTGAACTAAAATATAGATTTTCCCTTAAAAGTGACCTGTCAATAATTTTTTAATTATTCTTATGTTAAAGCTGACTTAAAATGCTATTCAGTGCACAGTGAGTTGTTCTGGAGAAAAATAGGTTACAATGAAAAAAAAAATTAAAAAAATTACAATTTACAAAAAAGCTATTAAGAAAAGTCAAAAAAGTTTGTCATTCTAATTTTATGAAAGAACATCAAATTTGCAAGCAAAAAGTACTTCGGTAACATTTTTCTAAGATGCACCGTTTAGAAGATATTACTGATTTAATATTGATTTTTTTGATAACTTAATAAGTTTTGGCCCTTTTCGGATGTATTCCGTGTTTTTCCAGTTTCAAAAGTATTTTTTTCGGAAAGATTGGAAAATTTTGAGTTATAATGACACTTACAACTTAAAGATTCGAGTGAAATTCTCTGCCTTAAAAGTATTTTGAAAAACAAGTTACAAAATCCCACTATCAGGAACAATGATTTCTTCCAGTTATTTTTGGTGTATTGTGTTGAAAATGTGCATTCAACTCTTGCATATCGCCTAACAGTTTAATCCATTTAAACTGGATGTGTTTATACTGTGCATATTTTCTCTCTATTGCCGATCATTGCCCCAGACATCAAACCGATGAGACAACTCGATTTCGAGATACACCTTTTTGAGAACTGCAAATGCAAGCTCCTCAATTAGCAAGATTCAAAAGAGCGAATTAAGCTTATTTTTCAGGGATGGTGATTGTGCGCACTAAAAAATAACATTATATGTTGGAAATCATCAGTTTATTTTTATTCCTGTATTTTTATAAAATTATTGTTTACACAACTTTCTTAACAATATCGAATATTTTGGCATCATTGTCAGGACAGTTTGAATAAAGCTTTGCCTTTATTGTATTTTCTGATAGAGGAAGAAATGAGTGGAATTTTTGAGTTCCTTGAATTGTTTTTGCATTATTATATTGATTATTTAGCTGCAAAGACATATTTTTGTATTCTTCTGTAGTAGAATAACAAAATGACAACTTTGTAAGTTCTTCTTCTTTTCGTTTGTTTGCCCAATTAAACAACTCTCTTGCAGTCTTTATCGGGTGTTCGCGTTCTTTGGCTAAACTTGCTCTGGTAGCCATGCGTTTTATCGTACCTCCAATAGCATCGCATGGACCTTTTCCGTGCACGCTAAGATCAGATTACCGAAAATACGGTTTCAATTTTACCGAAAGTTAGGTTTTGGTAGCAAAACCTAAAGTATCGGTATAATTTACCAAAACAAAACGTTTGATTTTACTTAGTTCTTCAGTTAAGTGGATTTACAGATTTTATCGTTATATTTTACCTAAATTTGGTTCAAAATGCTCTCATTGAGTTGCTAGCATTTTCGGTAAAAATTACCGTACAAAAATAAGTAAATATTAATGTTTTTCCCGGTTTTCCTGCAATACCGAAATTTCGGTAATCCATGTTTACCGATAATTTCAGTATGTGCACTTTTGTACGATTTTCGGTATTTTATGCCGAATTTTTGGTTTTCTTGTCTTAGCGTGTGCGATGTTGCGAAGAAATGCCATTCAGCGTCAATACCATACTTTGACTTATATTTACAAAGGCTAGAAAAGTTTTTTCGGTTTTTATACTGTGAAGCAGCACCATCTGACATAAAATAATTTTTTTTTATGTTTTTATTTTGATCAATTTGTAAAAAGTTTATCATTTTATCAATAAACAAATTAACAGCGACTGAATCATGTCTTAGTTCTTCAGAAATTATAATGAAGCTAAAATGTTTAATTTGCATATTTTCAGTATAATATATTACGAAAGGATGGATTGTGGCCTGTTGCACGTTCCAATGGTGTGATTGAACTTCATCCTGCAAAATGAAGCTGTAATTTTCAGAAAAGTCACAAATAGCTAAAAATTCACCATCTTGCAAGTTTTGTTTTGTAGTTTTCAAAAAATTGGATTGTTCGGTTTTTACAAAATCATGCGGAATCAAACTTTCTAATTTTGAGCTGAAAAATGAAACAAACTCATCGGTGTGCTTTGCAATAGTTTCTAAATCACATCTGTCAGTGGTAACCCATTGTTCGAATGAAAGCTCTTCAACAAAGTTTTCTTCCAGTTGATTCAATAAACTGTCTTCTAAAACTGAGGTATCTGGGCAGTTTTTACATCTTCGTAGATGGCAATGAGTTGTCTTATTTTCGCAAAGTTATCTATTCGTTAATGTTTTTAGATCATTCAAGACATTGTATTTTTTTAAGCTGTGTAGAATTAAATTGACATTTTCATGCGTAGTGCAAACGCAAACATTATGTGTTCCTGTGATAGTCAATAATTTACATTGCCTTGGCCGGAGGCTTGCAAATGATGAAAACCCTATTTTTACATTGACGTACATTTCATTAAAGCGATTAAAAGCTTCTCTCAATGTCATCATTAACAATCTTTTCTGAACAGCTAATCTCTTATTTCCTGTCTTTACGCTAACAAAATCTCTTTGGCCTGCACCTACGTAAAAAACTTATTAAAGTTCATTAAATATCCTTATGAAAATTAGCCACAAGGAAACGGTTTGAATTTCATAACATTACCTTGTGAAATGCGGTGATTTTTGTCATAATCATTCCATATGATTCACTTAATGAGTTTCATTGTACAACCGTATGAAATGAGTTTGTTAGTGATATGGAACTCATGCGTTGATTTTATCTTAATAATGTTAAAAAATACGCATTTTATAATATATATTTTTATTGAATTCATCGGGCATTTTCATTCTACATATTTCTGGTATTCTGAATTTGTGGTTATAAAATTGAGAAAAAAAAAGTTACATTAGTTCCAGCCGTTGTCTCTTTTAGTCCATAGCCTTCGATGATTTCAACCACGAGCACAGATTAATCGATTCGTGAATGTCAGCCGCCAGTTAAAGTATAACGGAAATCACACCGCGGGTGCGAATTCTCATCTGTTTGGTATTTTACATGAAGAGAATGCTGTTGAGGGAATGTGAAAGCAAGGTTTTAAAAAAATATGCGATAGAATGATAAAGTTTGTGGAACTTACGTGTCCAAGGATGGACGTTTGAAATCGTCGTGCACTCATTTTGTTTTGTACTGATAGGCACACTTAAACTCAGTGCGGTATAATATCCGATTGGGATAAGCAGGTATCGAGCCAGGTAGACTTAAAGCCAACAATTTGAAGACGTGGATCAGAGGCATATCTGCTGACGTCGTCACTCGGGTGGCCTTGAAGATGTTGCAGAAGTTCTTCGTGGTTCAGATGCAGTTGGTATATGTCAAGAACACCGAGATAGGACACCGTTCGACGTGGCAGTGGAGCCGGATGTGTTCACGAGGACGCTGGTTTTGAATGAAAAATGCGAAAAAGCATGAACAATAATAGGCATTTATGTTTTCACGAGATTATATTATACATGGTATACACATCAGATTAATCGTTAAACGCGATGAATAATCATTTCTAAAAGGGAGAAGTTATGATAAATGCAATAAAATTTACCTATTTTAGGGTTTCCAGTGAGTAAACTAACGACGTCTAACTGTTTTTTTCACGTTTGTAAGGTGTACAAATATCAGCATAAAAAAAATCAGGATCATCAGGACTCTGAATTCACTAAGAAAAACCAAAACAATAACATGTGCCTCGGTTTTTGCAATTTCATACATTTAGCTTATGATTATTATGCACAAACAACATTCATGAAATTCATAAGGCAGTTTTATGAAAATGATAATGACTTGAGAAAATCATTATTAATCACTCAGAAAACCATAGTTGCGCACATGGCTGTTATAAGGGCCCTATGAAATCAAAATACAGTGCGCTCATGAAGTTTCATAAGGCAAAGTTTATGAATTAAGATAGGTTTTTTACGCCAGTGTGGCATTGCACGGCTTATATCATCGTCCTCAAAAAAAATCAAAACCAGTTCTTTTGTTTCATTACTCAAAGCTTTTCCAGAGCATGAACCTTGAGATGAATCAAATACATTATCTCTTTCCTTTCTTGCATCTGATGCCATATTTCTACTCGTTTCAAATTCGTCTACAATTTTATGTACTGACCATGATTTTGGTAACAATGATAAAATTAATAGTTTTTCTTGCCTTGTGGCTGAATTTAAAAATTTCATTTTCATATTTTCTATGACTTCATCAAACTCGTTTGCTTTTTCTATTTTAGCGTCTAATTTAAAAAGATTTCTTCGTACACCTTCGACGATTTCAGCGCACTTTTTTTTCAGGATAGTGAACATTTTTAACCTTACCTAAATCTATAGGCGAAACACGAATAGCTGCTATTCCTCGGTTGAATATTTCGACGTCTACAGGCATCGTGAAGTCTTCATTTGATTGAATTGTGCTTAGCGTTGACGCTGATGGTATCGTGACCAAACTTTCATAGCTTTGCGAATCAGGTACATCAGGTATGGTCTGAACAGTTGGCATCCTTGAGCCGCCGGCTACGCTTTGTTCTTCGTTTTGGGTGAGGTGAGCTCTTGAATCAATATGTAGACGGCAAGACGAACAAATACGAAAATCCTTGGTGTTGAGTGTGGATACCTTGGAAAATCCAATTGATTTTAGTTTTTGGATGATACCATCCGTGAGATATCGCAGCTCTTTCGAACACTGAATGTCTTTGAATGGGCGAATACATTTTATTTTACTCATTTTGTAATCTGTAACATAGACAATATTTTCCAATTGTTAGTTCTGTACGAAAATATCACAAAACATATAATAAAAATGTGTATTTAAAACTTACCTTTGCACCAAAACGTGTTACACTTTCCTTTACAATTATTATGTTATCAAACAACACTAGATCTCGTTCAAAAACACAGGATTATGAGCTGAAATTACTATAATCACTATGCTACTAGCAACCTTTCTGCATTTACTGTTTGGTAGATACTGGATTAATTCAGAACCGAGTCAGACATTATTATACAGCTCACGGGTAGAAATCATAGAATACTGGGTAAAGACTGTTGGAAGATAGGTGGAGTTGAACGCTCAGGTATCGTCGAACCTTCAGGTACGAGTTTGGAGAGTTGGAGCGAGGTAGATTTGCTGGCATAGGTATATTGTTATTGAAGAAGATTGTAAATTGTATATACCTGGAATGAATAAAGAGTGCGGCGGTTGTTGATTGAGGTATCAGTCGGCAGCCGTCTGGTTTGATGGAAGGTGACTAAGACTGCGTTCTTTTTGTTTATTATTAAGAAACGGTCATCGACGGAGCTAGCCTCGTTATGGCCAGCGTGGCCATGGTGGACTAGTTCCAACAAAGACCATGTTTACAATCACCAACTGTACGTAGTACAGCTAACTGGTATCTAATTACCT
>JASCZW010018361.1:0-15552 GCA_034211315.2 Aedes japonicus | reverse complement strand
AAATAAATTTTAATGTTATTTTTATTAATGTTATTGTACTAGCTGAACCCAGTGCGTGCGCTGCTACGCTTGCAACTAAATGAAGAAAAATTTAATGTAACTGGCACTTTTATGGTTTTTTTTCGGAATGAGTTTTTTTTCTTGAATAAGCAGGGGTTCAAACTTCTATCAAAACATGCTTCTTACTTGAGAAATACACGTTTTGTGTTTAAGTGTCCTGGATACTTCTCATTTTTGGTAGAAATTTGTGTTTCATTTGTATGGGAGCCCTCCTTCCAGAGAGGGTGGTTTCTCAATCCACCATACAATGATTGCCTTCAAAACCTCCCAACATGCCAAATTTGGTTCCATTTGCTTGATTAGTTCTCGAACCATCACACGGAGCTCTTCGATTATAATAAAAATTTGAGTTTCATTTGTTTGAACTCTGCCATTTCAAAAGGGAGGGGTCTTAAACCACCATAGAAACATTCTTGCCTTCAAAACCCCCACATGCCAAATTTGATTCGATTTGCTTGATTAGTTCTCGAGTTATGAAGAAATTTGTGTCTCATATGTATCAGAGCCCCCTTCCTGAGAGAGTAGGGTCTCAAACAATCATAAGAACCTTCCCCAGCCCCAAAAACCCCTTCATATAAATTTTCACGTTGGTCGGTTCAGAAATTTCCGAGTCTATAAGGGTCTGACAGGCAGACAGACAGACAGAAATTCATTTTTATGTATATAGAAATCTACCCTCCAAAAACCTCCACATGCCAAATTTGGTTCCATTTGCTTGATTTGTTCTCGAGTTATGCTAAAACTCGTGTTTTATTTGCATAAGAGACCCCTGTTTCAGTGAGCGGAGGAGTTTCAAACCACAATAGAAACATTTCTTGCCTTCAAAAACCTCCACATGCCAAATTTGGTTCCATTAACTTAATAAGTTCTCGAGTTATTCAGAAATTTGTGTTTCATCTGTATATGAGCCCTCTCTTTCAGATGGCGGAGGAGCTCAAACTTCCCTAGAAATATTTCTCTGCCTCCGAAAACCTCCACATGCCAAATTGGGTTCCATATGCCTGATTAGTTCTCAGAGTTATGCAGAAATTTGTGTTTCATTTGTATGAGAGCCCCTCTTACAGAGGGCGGAGGGGTCTCGATTTACCTTAGAAACATTTCTTGCCTTCAAAAACCTCTACCTGCCAAATTTGGCTCCATTTACTTGATTAGCTCTCGAGTTATGTAGAAGCTTTTGTTTCATTTGTATGGGAGCACCGCCCTCCACCTAACAGAGAGAGAGGAGGAGTCTCGAACTATCGTAGAAACATTTATTGTCTTTAAAATCCCCGCATGCCAAATTTGGTTCCATTTGCTTTATTAGATCTAGAGTTATGAAGAAATTACAGTTTCATTTGTATGACAGCACCCCTTCTAGGAGAGGGAGGGGTCTCAAACCACCATAAAAACATTTTTCTCCTCCAGAAAACCCCCACATGCCAAATTTGGTTCCATTTGCTTGATTAGTTCTTGAGATATGCAGAAACTTCTGTTGCATTTGTACGAGAGCCTCCCTTTCTAGAGAGGGAGGGTCTCTGACTACCATAGAAACATTGCTTGCCTCCAAAAACTTCCGCATGCTAAATTTGGGTTCCTTTGCTTGATCAGTTCTCGAGTTATGCAGAAATTTGTGCTTCACTTGTATGGGAGCCCCCTTTCCAGAGAAGGGAGGGGTTACAAACTATCATTAAAACCTTCCGGTGTCCAAGACGAATCCAACAAAGTAAAAATCTTGCCAAACGGTCCTTCCGCTCACGAGTTAAATCGTGACAAAGGAAACCCCAACACATTTTTATTTATTTAAGAAGTGTATCGAAAATAAGCTATCCACAAACTTTCTTACAAATTCTGTTGAAAACCGATATTTCATTCATACAAAAAATTGATCCTTTATAGTACGAGGTTAAACTTGAACATAATGAAAACCGGATGAAATTTAAGTTATTCCTTCACGAATTTTTCGAACTTTGATCGAATGCTCTTCATCAAGTTCCGGACAAGTGTTGCATCGCATTTTTTGGACGCTTGAGCCCATATTTTTTGTTCCCAGCTGCCTTACCAGTCTTCTTGAAGACCCTCTTCACGATTGCCCAGTAACGTTCGATGGGTCGAAGCTGAGGGCAATTTGGTGGATTGATATTTTTCTCAACGAAACTATACCCTTTTCCGCAAGCCAATTGAGAGTGGTTTTGGCAAAGTGAGCCGACGCTAACTCCGGCCAAAACAGTGGAGGTGTACTATGCTTCTTATATAAAGGCAACAATCTCTTCTGGAGACACTCAGATCGATAGATTTCCGCATTTATAGCTCCGGTAGTGTTAAAAATGCTTGACTTCAAACCACAGGAACATATTGCTTGCCATACCAGTACCTTTCGATCGAATTTCTCCACTTGAATCGACCTGTCCGTATCGCTCACATCCTCTTTAATGACGGCAGTAAAGTATTGTGGACCTGGAAGGGTTTTTGAGTCCTCCTTTACATAGGTCTCATCGTCCATCAAAACGCATGCATCCGGACGCTGCAAAAGACGCAATACAATTTCCGGGCCCTTGTTGCTGCTCGCTTATTCTGTTCTGCACTTTGTTTCGAGATTTTCTGCTTCTTGTAGGTCTTCAGGTGGTTTCGTCTCTTGATACGCTGGATCATTCCGACACTCGTTCCTGCTTTTTTGGCCAAATCACGTATTGACATTGATTTGTTCTTCATGATTAGAGATACCACTTTCTGCTCCAGTTTCGGGTTGGAAGAACCGGGTTTTCTGCCTCTTCCTGGTAGCTCATCCAAAGAATAGTGTTCCCCAAACTTATAAATGATGGTTTTAACACTTGCATGATGAATTCCAAACCACTTCGCCAATTTTCGCATAATAATACCCTTCTCACTTAGTCATGTGTCCAGAACCTTAATTTTCACTTCCTTTTCAATACGCGACATTTTGAAAACGCAGAATTTGAACCGCACAAACAAGTAAACAAAAGAAAGCTGACAGTCAAACGCACAGCATGCAGTGTTCAGAGCATAAAAAACCATCACAAATACATGCGTACAACGCAAATGGATGTGGATAGCTTATATTGAATACACTCCTTAGATTGTAATAGTATGGTTATTTTTATCCGGGAAACTGCTTGGAATGTAGTTTTATCAACAAAGCCGAGAAGAGTGCTCTTCGGCTGGAATAAAACTAAAATTGTTACTTGGGATACGTCCATTGTATAAACAGTAAACATATACTATATTTATGAATAATAGAGTGAGATTTACCCATTTTCATAAACCGCCTTAGCCATGGTTTACGTTTCAGCCTTTTTTATGTTACAAAAGTTACTCAATTTGGGGTGAATAAAAATGAGCGTGCTAGTTTTCGAGCGGTCGATTAAGTCGACCAACTCGACAAAATTTCGTCGATCTCGACAACTGTAATGGCGAAATAGCAAAGTGACGGTCGACTCGACTTTTATAATTCAGCGTCAACATTAGATTAGGGCGAAGCTGCTTTTGAAAACAATGGCTTTCACGCTCAAAACTGCCTCTTTCATTTGTATTACTGTCCCTTTTTTCTCACGGAAAGTTAGCTCGTAAAAGTGGAACAACTCATCAATTGAGTTGTTCCACTTTTTTACGAGAATTGAGTAATTTTTCCGTGAGAAAAAAAGGGACAGCAATACAAATGAAAGAGAGGCAGTTTTGAGCGTGTTCGTAGGCATTTTCTCTTGAACAAAAGGTCACAAATACAAATCAAGCACTCTTTAAGGAAGAGGAGCTTTAACTTTTTCCGCTGACATATTCAATTAGAACGAATTGTATTCAACTTCCGATAAATGAGCAGACAAAGTGTTTGTTTACAAAAGCAGATTCGCCCCAATCAAATGTTGGCGCTGAATTGGCCGCACATTTAATTCAGAAACAAACGGCGATAATAACGATAAGAGCTAACATCTGATGAAACAAGACCTGAAGTAATTTATAAGGTTTGAATTAATTTCTTACGGCGGAGTGAAATTGAATCAATTTGAAAATAGCACAACTTAGCTACTTCAACTCCAGCTGCATTGAATCTTCATTCGTTCATTGCGTTTCTAAACAACAAGGCCATCCATCGCAATGCAAATCTCCCTCTCGTTCCTCATTCTTGTTTAAACTTCATAAAAGTATCGATTTAATGCTCGTCAGCAATCGGCCGTATATCATCTGCTAAGGCGCGGACACATGTGTGACACGACTTTGTGGCCTATGTGCTAACGACGACGTTGATGAAGACCGCCGATCGTCATCACATCGTCAGCTTCCCCTTCGCTAGATCTTCTAAAGAAATCAGTGACTGCCATGACGAGGAACATCTGCTGGAAGAAAAAAAGGTTTACAAGCTTGCACAGATCGTAAATCGAACTACGACGATGACGACGACGACGACGACGACGACGACTCCCACTCATTATAGGATCAAGATCACATCGCACCGTTGTTGTCGTTTACGTCCGCCGTCGTCGCTAGCTGGGACACTGCTTTCAGCATGCATGCTCGATGAAAGACTCACTCATCGCCGTCGTAATCGTCGCTGGGTCACACTCACCGGTAGGCCAAGAATATCTGCGCGTCGGAAGACGGGGCTTTGATCTGTGCAAAGGCAATCGGAATCTCTCCACGATTACAAAACGGCTGACTCGCACAAGACTCGCTCTTTAGTGGTTCATTATTTTCCGAGACATGTTGACACGCTTTGGAAAATCTGTTGATTTTTGTTCTTTTGTTGCCCCCTCGGATAGAAGAATTGCCAGTGGATTACTTTCAGATTGCAAATAAATGTAAATAATTCAATTGAATCTTACGTAGTCTGTTTCAAGCAAAATCGTGCAATCTGCCCACACTGCTCCATGTTGAAGATGAGTTGCGACTTATGGCAAATTTAACTGATCCGATGGAGAATGAATCAGACAGAAAAAAAACTGTTCTCCGGGCGTTGTGTGCAACTGATCGTGGATAATGACGCCACTCGCTATCCGATGAAGACGATAATCGAGCAACCGAGTCCTCCAAAAAGGGGACCAGAAAAACTGATGTCTCATTTATGGTATGTAATTATGATGTTCAGATCGTGAATGAGAGCTGATTGAGAGAAAGAGTGTTATTTTCTGTCCTTTTGCAGGCCAGTATGGGATGATTGAGGAATTATGAGACTGTTGATGGCTTCATCGATCGATGGCAATCCTGAGTAGAGGTTCATTGAGTTCCTATTAAGAAGTTTGACAGTTTTTCAAGAAATCCTCAAGTTATTCTCGAACAAATCATTCGTCCCTAGCGTAATCACTGACAGCACGGGGTGCTAAAGACAATCGACTGCTTCGGCAATAAATCAGTCAACGTCATGCCATTTAAGATCACCGACACCCGGGTGGAGCGTGGTCTGTATTTGTGTGCCTTTCTGCAAATCATCAAAACCCATTTAAGACATTACACCGTGACTCGTGACGAAGCATTCCAAGGAGAGCGACGGAACGGGACAAAAACAATATCAAGCAGCACAATCGACAATCGGCGGGGCTTCGAAAATGTGCCGAGTAACGTTCTTCCCTCGCGCCGTTCCTCACGGAGTTGCTGTGGGAAGGAGCATTATTATAAAGCAATTATTGCCTGTCTGCCTCGGAAGCGATCATTTCAAGGTTAATTTTAGGTGAGTCTTTCCAGGGCGTTTTGTTTGCTGATGCCATCAAGCCGCATCCAAAGGGTGACGATCATTTGTGAGATACATTTTTATAAAGAGGAAACATGGATGTGAAATATTAGTCCTCAGTAAGGGGTCAACACAGAATAAAGATAAGGTAGGAAAAGTTATTCCAAGAGGCAATGAGACCATTTTCACTTAGTAAGGTGAGACTATCTCCATTGGATTTGCACAGAAAAGTCACGTTACTACATTTTGATATGGCATTTGTCGTTTTACCATTGACGAAGGTAAGTTTGATCCACGGAATAACTCCCAGTCATAAGAAATGTGTCCTCCATTTTCTTGTCGGATCATGTAGATGACGTTTTTAACATAAACTTGAGCCAAAACTCAGGTCAAGTTAACTTAAATCAAATGCAATATTTTGCGAGTTTACAATTCAGTTTCCACTACATTACTAATGTTGTTTTTGGTTATTGCCACTGCGGAATTGGGTTCACCCTAGGTCGTCAAAACGTTTTTTAATTCAATCGGACCTGGATTCACCAATACACACAAACATGAACCATCAGAATAAAATGTTTGTTTGTTTATGTTTATGCTTTGCACTAATATCATCATATTGACTCGACTCTGGAGTAGTTTTAGTTCGATAATTGCGAGTCAGAGTCTGACCTGCCCCAGCTTTAAAACCGAAAATGACATGAATGTAACATGGTTTGTTTATTTACGCATTTTTATCAAATGTATCATTAGGTGTGAAATTAGAAGCTTTTAAAGTGTGTTGCTGGAAGGACAAATCGGTGGTCCTTTCATTTAAACTATTAGATGAATTTCGCATCAATTCGTCTATGGACCTGGCCACATTATCGCATAATTAAATGCAACTTTGTGTAAGTTAATGCTTCGTCATGTTGAACAACTTTACATACTTTATGTTCAGCTTTCTTCTTATAACGAAGTTTGATATCTATCATTAGCATTAGCTAGACACGAAGACACTACTCAATTGCTCACCTGGCCACGTCCATGCAGCAGTTGATGATAGGGAGGATTTGGTATCTACCTTAAGAAGACACGGGAAACCCACGCAGCCTTCTGTCGATATCAAAGAAAAAAGTAAAAGTAAAATTTCATTTTCATTTTGCAGCAATTGGTGGGGCAATAAGAGCGCAAGTCAGTCCAAAGCCGATGGTGAAGGAGGGGTAATGGCGAACTAGTCTATTCAGACCACATGAATTTCATGGGAAGGAACAAGGAAAGGTTAGGGTAGGTGGTTAAGGTAGGGTGTTTTGGACCGGTTCTAAATACTACAAAAAGAAAATCATAAATCGAGCACTTAGCACTGAAGAAGTTTGTAAGCCGCAGACGAAATAGGCCTATCTGTCAGAAGACTCTCTAGTGGAATTTAAAGGAATTTGCTCGCGTTTACTAGAGACTATTTGAAAGAAGTGTTTCAATGTTTTTTTTAAAGTGAGCAAATGAAGTGTTAATTTGAAATTATGCTTGTTTCCTAATCACAATCGTTCTACTAACACGCTCAATAAGTTTTTTTTTAAATTTTGTTTTCAAAAAAAAAAAGTTAAAGTGATCATAAAATGGTTAATTTACAATTCTGCATTACAATGATTTACGGCAAATGCCGAAAAGATAGAGAGAGCCCTGTAGTTCGTATCAATGTTTCCAGGCTATTTGAGATGCCTCCTATTGTTTTACGCTGCAAGTTGCTTTATCAAAGTAACATCTCTCTATGATTTATTATAATTTGAAAGTCGGCTGTCGTATACCGCACATATTTAAATTATAATTTATATTAGAATTAGAAGTAGAAGGTTAGTTTGGTGTTCAATTAATGACAATAAATGTAAATGACAATCAATGAATAAACAACAATGAAAGAATTGCCACGCCAAAGAAAACTGCCACTCCTGTCGAGTCCCTTAATTACTTGATGTCAGGCGTCTACATACTGTTTCTAGCCTCGTCTAAGCGTAAAATGCGGTAAAGTCCACTGCATAGGAAGTTCTATGACACAGTTCAAACTTCCACCTCAAATTGAATATTAAATGTTTTCAAAATTGAATAAATCTATCTATGATTAAATTTTTAGTGATTTGCGGCCCAACCCGCCAATATCACACTCAACTTTAGCGCCTGTATACATGCGTGCTACGACGTGGCTATTAAATATAAAGAGGAGCGAGTGTGATATTATCACTACTTTGTGTGGCTGGACCTGGTTCATTAGAGTAGAAGGTCATACAATGACATGACCTAGCGACATCTATCATAAATCAGCTATCTTCAATGAATCATTAACATGAGATTAGACCCTCCCACCAGCGTCCAGGTACAAAATCCAGTCATGGAGAGGGAAAGAAAAAAGTAAATGTAAAATCGGAGAGAATAGATGAACAGAATGCCCAGTTTGGTGTACAGAACAAAAATTTATTCGTTGGGAGCATCTAGTCTAGGAAGGTTAACTAATGCTCCATTTCTTTTCAAACGGTTTGGACTTTAGCATTAACTATAGTCCTTGCTCTCTATGGATTATGGTTAAAGCGCCATTACTCGCTCTCTAAAAAGAGAAGAATCTCTGAAAATATAAGAACGGGTACTGGAAAAAGAGCTTGGCAGATATCTTGGATTGCTGCGACAGTATTGCGTTGCTTTAATATACAACTTTATGTATCATTATTTAATCAGTCATCATCACAATTTGTATCAAACACATCTTAAACCGAAGCATCATTTTTAGTCCATTATCCGAATATTTATCGAGTACCTGGAATAAATAATATGTTTTAAAAACGAAGTGAAACATAGAGGATTCAAACCATATTCGCGCAACAATATATGTTACGCGTTGTATGTCAAAGCTTCATGGCAGTTTTTGTATGAGCTGCCCAATGATGGTTTTGTTTTAATTTCAGTTGAAGGAAAGTTCAATTTATAGGACTTGCGTTTGGAAACCTACTATGGAATGCTTATTCAACTACTTAATATTGATTAAAGATTTGAAATTATGTGTTCAAATGCAGCTATGTTAAAAGGAACCTATTTGAGACAGGTTACTTTAATCCTATGTTCAGCTATGAAAGCAAACATGTATACCAAATAGTGGATATATAGTCCAGTTAATAACTACGTCGAAACATTGTCGAAAAACTTAACATGCAAGATTTAATAGAAACGATTGATAGAAAAATTTCAAATAAAAATAAATCAAAACGCAGCAAAAATGACAAGCGAAATTTTTCACGTCTCGCTTCGCACCCCGCACACTACGATCTCGAAAACGATTTTTGATCTCGGAGCGACATGTTGGCTATTTTTTTGTTTTTTTTTTCAAATGGCCATTCTGGGCACACGGCGGGACAATTTAACTCAATTTTGAATCGTTTTCGAATCACTTTCGTCAAAATTGGAGTCACTCATATATGAGTAAATGTGACTAGGATTGGCATGTGGTCATATCTAAGACACCGACCTAAATCAGATCGATGTTTTAGATCGAAAAATCCCACGCTAGCGAATCAATTTTTTAAAAATCTAGTTTCAGCTTGTGAATCTTAATCCATCAACTTGCATTGTGCTGCATCTTTTTGCAGTAAATATTTAAAATCTTCATCAAAATCTTTAAAATCTTCTTTCTATCTACTAAGCGTGCGCACATCGCACACAAGCAAAACAAAAAAAAATCCTGCATCTGAGATAGAGTCGCGCCCTCTGCATATATGAGTGACTCCACTTTTGACAAAAGTGAGTCAAAAACGATTCCAAATTGAGTCAAACGGTCCTGCCGTGCACATACAGTCAGTCTCAAAATTGAACACATATGTGATTCATCAAGAAATCTCCAAGTTTTCCAGGGTAATAAGTCAACTTGTACACATGGTAGAAACAATCTTCTTTCTTGTATTTGATGCTTACAAGAAACAAAAACCACTACAAATTTTTTGGTAATTGGCTGAATCGTTCATTTGGATGTTACAAAATTGAGCATACAGTATATGATTGTTATAGAAAATGAGTTTAAACAATGTCGGAAATACTATTCCAAATCTTTTGAATCGGCAGTTTGAGCTCCTTTTTTCTAGCTTTTGATTTATTGGTGTTATTCAATCGGTGCTTAACCTCCCACCACAAGTGCTCATCTTTCTTCCATAGCGTTTCAAGCGTATTGCTTTTGCAATTAGCCTATTGTTTGCTCTCAAGTTATGCTTTATATGCACTTCCAAAGTTATTAATTGAGAGTTTTCTATACCACGTACCATTTTTGCATGAGTATGTTGTGTGGCAAGTACAATCACATATTATGCCCAGGGAGTCGATAAATTTTCCTCAACGAAAAATGTCTAGACCTGACCGTGAATTGAACCCAGCCACCTCCAGCATGGTGTTGCCTTGCCGCACCTTTACTGACTGAGCTAAGGGAGGACCACAAGTGCTCAATGGAGTTCAAATTCGGTTACCGCGGAGGGGCTCTCTATTGCTTAGGAACATTGTAAAGCAACCACTCTCGTACAACGTTCGACGTGTATTTTGGATCATTGTCCTGCTGAAAGTAATGGTCACGCGGTACGCGGTAATTTCAATTTTTGGGTTGCAGATTACGCTCCAGTATGTTCAAATAGCCCGTTTTGTCCGTCGTGGAGTCGATAAACTCCATAGCACCCACACCACTGGCCGCCATTGAACCCCACAGCATGACGCAGCCTCCTCCGTGTTTGACAGTAGGGCTTAAATGCTTGACCTACAACGACGAATTTGGTTTTCTCCAAATTATCTGTTTTCCATTGGATCCAAATAGAAAAATTTTCGTATTGTCGGTAAAAACCACCTTGTTCCAAAACTCCAAAGGCTTGTCAATAGTCTCCTTCACAAAATCCAGTCTCTTCTTAATATTTTCGTTTTTGATAGAAGAGGCTTCCACGCCAGATGGTTTGAGCACTGATGGATCTCCCGATATTGTCAACGACCACGTTAGTAAATTTTGGAATACTTGTCTGAGGTTCTTTTCTAATTGTTCGCACGATTCCTCGTTCGTCAGCAGCGGTCAAGTTCCGTTTGCGGTCTCTGCCTGTGAGGTTCTTCAAAGTTCCTTCGATTTTTCCACTTGTTTTCGATTTTTTTTACTGTGGAGTGTGCTCTTCCAATGGGAGCCGCTTTTTCCCGCAACGATTTTCCACGAAGGCACATACTGATAAATAGAGTGTGCGTGGCAATATCGGTTTCTTTCTTGGTAGTCGCCATTTTGATCCAAACAACAAACTTCCAAACGAAAATAACTTAGATAACGGCCGATGCAGCTGAGAGTTGTTGACAGTATGCACTGTTAGGAAATCTCACTTCAAATTGCCAATATTGTGTTTATAAAACGAGCGATAACTTCCGGTTAACAGGTGCCCCAATAATCATCACCAATTCAACGTAACTCCTGACTACTTTACCTAGGCCTTGACGGTGGATCCAGCATACTCCGATCGTGGCCCGACGCTATCTAGTCTTCACGCGATTTCTGATGCACCGATGACATGATCTGCGTTATCGTTTTGCTCACCGCCCACGTGCTGTCATGTTGGCACATTTTTCCACGATATTTCCGAGGTTTAAATCTCCATCGCTGCCTTCTAGCACTTCACCACGCGCTGTTGCGAATCATGGACAGTCAAATACTACACGTTAAGGTGTCTACTCGCTGTTTAGGCCACTGAACAGTGTGGGGACTCTTCCTGTCAAAATATATGGAGATACTTTCTGATGCAAGTAGAAGTTTATCTCTTCATGCTTTCCATTAACCGACGTCTACAGATTTGCGATGAGTCGGTGATTCCATTTTCCATTTTCGTACTGTCCCACTCCTGCTGCCACTATGCTATCGATTTGACCCTCACTATCTTTTTCACATGTTTGGTCGCTTTTCTGTTAGCATTTGATATCTTCCGCCAGGGTGATGCAGATGAGGTTCATCCTCGTGATAATGCATACTGTCTTAAAGACTGTATTCGATGAAATTTGGACACACGCAATTGTTCGTAACTTTTTAGCGTGTTGGTAAAAATTATTGAAATTTTAACTGAATATATTTCATTGTGTTGTGTTAATTGTGTAATAAGTTTCGTGAAAATTGGTCGAGTGATTTCAGTGATGGCTTCGAAAGAAGAAATAGTGCACCAACAAATTTTGGGCACTCACTTCGAAAACCCAAACGCTTCTCATCGATGGATCGGAAAACAGCTCGGAATCGCACATTCAACCGTAAATGTGATCAAAACGTTCAAGGACCGTAAGACAACCAAGCGAAAAAATGGTAGTGGCAAAAAACGTGGAACATCAAATCCGGAGAAGGCCAGGATGGTATTGAGCCAATTTAAGCGTTATACTAACATTTCGATCAGGGATGTTGCAAAAAGGCGAAAGTTTCAGTTTGTTTTGTGCAGAAAACAATGAAACGTTCAAGATTACATGTGTACAAGGTCCAGAAGGCACCGAACCGGAGCGATAAACAGAACTCGGTGGCCAAAACTCGTGCAAGAAAACTGTACAGGGAGTGGCTCACAAAACCGTTCTGCATTGCAATGGACGATGAGACCTACATTAAATCTGACACAAACAAATGCCAGGACAGGTACACTACGTCGCCACCTCTAAGTTGCACATTCAGGAGAGTGTGCGGAAGAAGAAACTGTCGAAATTCACCAAAAAAATTCTTGTATGGCAAGCGATCTCCGGATCTGGCAAAATGAGTCAGCCCTTCATCACTTCTGGGACCGTCAACGGACAAATCTACAAGGACGAATGCCTCCAAAAACGACTTCTGCCCTTCTTGAGATCTCACGATGGCCCGACACTGTTTTGGCCGGATTTGGCACCTCCACTATGCCCGGCCCGTCTTAGACTGGTACAAAGATAATAATGTAGGTTTCGTACCAAAAAACGTCAACCCTCCAAACACTCCAGAACTTCACCGAATTGAAAAATTTTGGGCAATCATGAAGGCAAAGCTCGTTAAAACTCCAAAACTGATAGAAAATGAACTTGAACTAAAGAAAGTGTGGTTAAAAGTAAGTAAGGAAGTCGGTCCCATCATTGCCCAAAATTTTATGAAAGGGGTCAAGGCAAAGGTGCGGGCATTTGGGTTGGGAGAAGAGGTTCAATAAACCAATGATGTCAAAACTTAACCATTTAGTAGTACTTTATTTCCAGAAAGTTTGAAAAGAATCGGGCTGAAGGAAAATTATTGGTGACCTATTTTGTGTGTCCAAATTTCATCGAATACAGTCTTTAGAGGACATTTCTCTGAAAGCGCTCATGTCTCGGCCATCCGTCGACACGCCCTGTTTATCTTTCCATGGTTTCCCATGGTTTCTGGCGCCATACCCCAAGTAGGAGCCCCATACTGAAGTATCGATACATTAGTTAGTAGACGCATCATACTGCTTCTCGGATCGCGGGAATGTGGCATAATCCTTGCTATTGCGTTCTTTGCCTGCGTTGATCGTCCACACCGTTCAAGCGAGTTCTTCAGTGCACACTTCGATGCAATCACGTGACCTTCGAAGTCAATCTCCATCCATTGAACCGCGTAGTAGTTGCTAGCCAACAGTACCTCCATTTGGTTCTTGTTTTTTTTTTTTGATTTGCCGACCATTTGCCCCACACCGAAAATTTTTTGTTACGAGCCCCCTGGTAGTGAACAAACATATAACACAAACAATAATAAATGAATAAATAACACAAACTTGAATAGTGTGAGTAGCAAGTGATAATTAAAGAAACAAGAGGTAACTAAAAAGAGATACCCAAAGGAACATAGTTGCTTTTGAGGGGTTCCAGGATACAATAAAATTAATTAATTATACTTATAATAATATTGACAAGATATTTCGAGCAGTTGACACGGCTTAAGATCAAGAATACACTGATTTTGGATCTGTTAAACTGTTATTTTAAATAAGGTTCGATTGTTGATTAATTTCAGTTTCTGTGGAATTGTGTTATAAACCGAAGGACCACAGAACGATATTCGCATTTGACCAAGCTACTAAACGCTAAAGATCTTGTTGAATTATTTGTGTATAGCGTGTTTTGATCGTGAGTTATAGCTGGTAGAACTTGGTTATGATGCAAATTTGAATTGTTTATAACATCATAGATAAATAAACAGGTCTGTTGTTCACACAAGCACCGTATTGGTAAAGCGTTATGCATGAGCAAGGTATAAAGTTGAAAGGTAGAATATACCCGAGGTAATGAATAAATTATTTTCAAACATTTATTTTGGAAGACTTGTAACTTCTTCAGTTTAAATTTGCAGGCATGGTCCCAAGCATAATCCGATAAAGTCTGTATCCGCAAACAGACAGACACCTCAAAACATGAATAAAACATAAATTTAGCATTATATTTCTGTCAGAGTTGTTTATTTCAGATTCATGCGATGTGTTTTAACAATTCGTTAAGACAAAACATAGTTATTCGGTATTTGCGTAAAATTTTCAAACTTTGCGTTTAACTCCGTCCATTAGGGTTTGTAGAGACTCTTCAGAAATTGTAGAAGCCGTCTTTGTCAAAATTTTCTCTAAGTGTTTGATGTCTTTGAGTCCTTGCTTCTTTCCAGAAAGCTTCCGCTTCATCAGAGCCCAATATCTTTCGATTGGTCGTAGCTTTGGGCAATTTGGCGGGTTTGAGGTTTTTGGTACAATGTTCACTTGATTTGCTTGGTACCAGTCCATCACAGTTTTAGCATAGTGGCATGATGCCAAATCGGGCCAGAACAAAGGTTTTTCTATGTGACTTTTGATGAAGGGTAGCAATCGTTTCTGCAGACACTCTTTCTGATAGATCTCCTTGTTGATTGTGCCTGTAGTCACGAACGATTTACTCTGTTTGCCACACGTGCAAATTGCTTGCCACACAAGGTATTTTTTGGGAAATATCGATGCCTTCTTTGTTCTGAAATGCTCAGCTGTAGCATTTCTGGCCAAAGCAGAGTAGAAAGCCAGCCCTGAAGGCAGGTTGAAATCCTCCACGACATTAGTTTCATCGTCCATAACAACGCATGAAAACTTCGTCAAATATTCGCAGTACAAACGTCAAGCCCGTGATTTTGCTGCCAAGTTCTGTTTGTCGTTGCGATTTGGAACTGTTTTTACTTTAAACGACTTAAGTTCCAAACGTTGTTTTGATTTTTGGACAAAACCAGGCGACAACCTTATTTTACGAGCCACCGTTCGAATGGAGAGATATTTTTCGTTAATATCCTTTTCACCTTTCGGTCCATGACAGGATCAGCGGGTCCAATGTTTTTGTCACTTCTCGATTTACTCTCCACCGTCAATGTTCCGAAAATGATTTGACATCGTGAACATTGGATTTAGGTAAGCCCAATGTTTTTGCAAGGTCCCTTATTGACAAGTCAGGATTTGCCGTACGTCCGTCCAAATTTCGCTCTTGTTTTTCTGTCGTCGCCATCTTGAATACTAACCATGAAATGTAAACATCAATCATAGTATTTTTCATCATAGACTTTTAGCTATACCACAGTGAAATTTTTCATTCCTACGTGCAATATTTGAAAAGTTACAATGATTTGAAGGTGTCCGGATTAATGTGGATACAGATTTTAGAAACGAGTATCGAACTAACATTCATTTTCTTTCCGAAATGATCTACAAGGACGTAGTCACCGCCGGTTTTGACCCTATGAACGAGGACACCAAGTTTTGCACATTGAGAATGAATCACTACTTCTATGTGATATTCTATTGATTCTATGTGCATCTTCAGTTGACTTCTATCAATCAAGAAGAGGCAACTCATGGGTGGTCAATATGCTCATG
>JASCZW010018360.1:0-15543 GCA_034211315.2 Aedes japonicus | reverse complement strand
TACAGCTTATATTATGTGATTTGAGAATATCTTGATATCAGCAACTAAACATCTAGTTTTCACCGAAAATAATGTACATGCCATTTGATATCACGATACTCTAAAGATGATACGGTCAAAATTTGGTCAAGGAAAAGCGCGTGTAAATCGGTGAAATCGTTTATTTAAAAAATCAAATTAAATTTCTTTTTCAAGTTCAATTAGTATAAAATTCAGGAAAAATATTCAGTTAGGCTTCCGCTTTTCCAAATCCGAATTGCCGGGCCTTACGCTTGACCCCTGCCATCCGATTTTGTACCAGCCACCTTGTCCACCTTCTTCGCCGCAGAAAGCCAGTTTGCCTTGAACTGCTGCTCGTCCTTAGCAGTTTTTGGTCTTCTTTAGGTTCCGCTTGACAATAGCCCAGTATTTCTCAATTGGGCGGAGCTCTGGCGTGTTGGGAGGGTTCTTGTCGCCTGGGAACCACCTGCACGTTGTTGGCGACGTACCGATCCGGCGAAGGCAAAATCAGTCGGCAAAACAGTACGGAACAACCGTGTTTCTTCAGGAAAGGCAGCAGACGTTTATTCAAACACTCTTTCACGTAAATTTAATGGTTGACGGTCCCGGATGCTATGAAAATGCTCCTTTTCAAGCCACAGGTACAGATGGCTTGCCGAACCAGATATTTCTTTGCGAACTTTGACAGTTTCGTGTGTTGAAAATATCTGCTACCTTTCCTTCCTTTTGCCGTATAAAACTCCTGTCCCGGAAGCTGCTTTGAAGTCGGCTTTGACGTAGGGTTTCGTCGTCCATTACCACGCAGTCAAACTTCATCCAGCATCGTCGTGTACAGCCTCCGGGATCGCGCTTTGGCCGTCGTATTTTGTTTATCATCGCGATTTGGAGTCACTACCTTCTTGTAAGTCGATAGTCCGGCTCGTTTTTGGCTCGATGCACGGTGTAACCCAGCGTATTTGCCACGTAGCCAGCTTATTGCGGCATCTCGGAGAATGAGTTAGGTTTTCGCTTGAAACTACCGGCAACTCTCTTTGTCGTCTCAGCGGCTTTCGGTTTTCGATTCCCCCGATCCAGACTTCCTGGCTGTCGACAAACGTTCACCAAACACTTTAATTACATTTGTAACGGTTGATTTGGCAACTTTTAGCAATTTTGCCAACTTTGCGTGCGAGTAGCTCGGATTTTCGCGATGCGCGAGCAAAATTTTGATACGCTGCTCTTCTTGCTTGGACGGCATTTTGACAACTGAAGAGTGAATTCCAAAATCAAAATAGAACAACATTCTACACACACCTTCAAAATGAGGGGTGTTCAGGTTTTAAATGCAAAATTGAAAGAAATACGTCAAGTTGATATTGACCAAATTTTGACCGTATCGCCCTTTATATCACGTAATATAAGCTGTAGTGTGAACGTACTATAGTACAATTCAATAAAATAGAACAGATTTTATCACATTTGCGTTTTTAGAAGCTCCATTTTTGCAACTCAATAAGAATCATTCTTCATTTAAATAAATGCATCGCATGCATCACTATCATTCACGTAGAATTGGAAGTCATTAAAACTTCCCAGCTGATTTGGCACGACTTCAGCTGCATCTTGATAAATGAAGATATTTATCGTTTTGTTATTGAAGAAGCTACTACATATTTCTAAACTTTAAAGCCGTCTGTAAAATCATTCAGGTGGCCTGAAACTTTCGTTTTACTACGAAATACAGCATCGTAGACATGTTTGTCATTCAACATCTTACGGAGGGTGTCAAGAATCGGCACATAATAATAAAAACAGTCGTTATGCTCTCCATCTTTTCGGAGATTTACTTGCACAGGTGGTACATATGAAAAGTTATCACTATAATATTTTTTCGGGTATAGGCCGAACGGAAAATTCCATTTGAACTGAACACTTTGCTTAATAATACCCCATCACACAATTCGTCCATCATTTTCGATTTTGTGAAACCGGATATTTGCAATTGCTGGAAAATCAGTTTACATTTTGCTTCAAAACACTTTTTTGTACACGGGTAACTTCCGTGAGAACTTCCACAATCTCTTGTATCGCGCAATTAGTTTGGTGCTTGGAAAGAAGCGTCAAGAAGAGGGTTCCCAAGAAGTTTTTCAACATTGGCCATCGGATGCACTTCCTCGTCTTCTCCTACACCTTCTTTATGCACAAAAAGCGAACTCTTCGCCCTTGTCTTTTCGTCTGCAGATTCTAGGACGGCAACATCGACCAAAGGTTCTAAAACCGACAATTGCTTAGGTTTCTTGAAACCACTTCTGTGTGCATACATTTTGTGTATGCGAAAACTGTTGGTAGTCGCGAAAGGTTTCCTCGTAGGACACTGCAAAGGGCAATATACGGGTTGTCCGGAAGCAATATGCACCGAGGCGTGCCGTATTAGGCGTTCAAATCTGTCGCTTTCAAAATCACACCCGCAAGTGAACATCTAAATGATCGGGTACAGATTTTCTTCCAAATCTTCGCGCTTGACGTGTCGGAACCGAATATGTTTTCGGAAGGACGGAAATGAACCGAACATTTTCCCGCACTCAACAAATGGACATTCAAATTGTTTGGCAAGTCGATGAATTCGAATATGTGCCAAGTATCCTTTAAACTCGAACAAACTGCATCACAAGCAATGCACTTAATTTCTTCACACATTTCCACTACCTTTTTTTCACGTCCGCACTCGAAAAACGAGAAGACAAATATGGCTGACGTTGAACTGGCCTGACAAGCGCTGCCGCTCTTGCGTCAGAGTGTTTTTAAAAGAAATAGTGTAAATTTTTGAGCGACTCCGCTTAATGGTGGATACATAGTGTCATTTTCGGATGAAATTGGTGATAATGGTTGAACGTACATCTAAGTTTACACGATAAATAGCATTCAATTTATGTGCATGCTATTTACTATAAGTTAACATTTGAAACTAGATAACACGCTTTCTTCTTACACGAATATTCAAATTGTGCTCTTGTTAATTTTTAAGTATTTTTTTCTGTGCAGGAAAAGTGGATAGGTAAATTTCAGTTCGTAAAAGTTTGACGGACGGAGTGGATTACATAGAACGAGTATTTTTCATTTGAATACTATTTCTCTCCATCAGTTTTCATAGTAAAAACAAAATCAACAGGTAAAATATGATGTAGAAGGAGATGTTCGTTCATCACCATGAGGCACCAAGAGTGAACAACAATGTTTTTGGCTAGAATGAAAGATGTGAAGAGAAAGTGTTGAAAGTTCCGTCAGAGTGCGGCAGGTAGGAAAATTAACAGATGTTTTTGAAAATTGAGCGAAAGGGCATGTATCCAATGGTACTCGAACCATGGACGTCAATCTTTGCCTAACATCCCACTGCGGGTAGGTTGTAGCGACGGAACAAGTCCGCCACTTCAACAGGCAAAAATTGACGCATGGAAAGACGCTCATGTACCACTGTGGCTTGTATAGTTTATTCTTAGCGAGCTGGAAAATCGCAGTCTTCTGCTTGAAAATTATCAGATTTTGGATACTTGATTGTCGGTTGAATTGTCTTTTGGCGGCGGTTTTTTTAACACGCCTTGCCCACAGCTTCAGAACACCAATACTTCGGCTCCTTTGTGCTTTTTTTCTATACCACTTAAATGTTTTCCCAACAGACCGCGTTGAACTTTCTAAATTGTTCACCTCCGAGTCGTTAATATGTGAAACTTCCTAGAATACTCTCTTTTGTCGCAGAAAAATCCTGATTTAGGATTTGATGATTTAGATCCAAATCTCCAAAAAATCTCTGTTTGTGAAAAAGAGAGAAAAAAATGACAAGCACAGAAAAATAAACGTCTAGAGTCTACTTATCAAAGATAAACCTGATATATCGTGGAAAATAAAATACTCTACAACACATTTTTTTGAATGGAACAAATGAAGTATGGAGGAATCAGAGTAACGCAAAAGTGAGGGTAAACATCGTAGATAGCGTACTTTCAAAATGGTTTCTCGGAGCTGTATAAGCAATATAATTGGTGATAAAAAAAACATAAGAAAATCGACGATAATAACGGTACCGACCAACTCCATACAGTTTGAAAAATAGCTAGAAAAGATATTATCAATTTCATTTTTAAACACTACGATGATAACTTCACTTTAGCTTCATTTAGATTTTTCAATTTCAGATGTAATCAACAAAACTCAAACGTTTCTAAACATCGCAATGATTCTCGAAATTCCGAAGAGTTTCAATTTTTTTCCAAGAGCCTTGCAAAACTTCCAGTATGCGAACCCATCTGAATCTGCTGAATGCAAATTAGTGCAAAGCCATCCAATTAAACTGTTACCCTCGAACTTACAGGGAATTACAGCTATTCTCGCTTGTTTCTTCGTGTTTTAATCCAGTTACGCATAAGGAAGTAACTATACCTTAATTTATTCCTGCCAGATGAACGGCAAATGAGAGTTGGCAAGACGAAAAATCGCAGTTCTTGCAAATCTGTAATTAAGCGACGCTCTCTTTGGCTGAAACACGAAGCTGAAAAGCGGCAATCAAAATGAAACAAAATGCTAATGAGTCGGGTGGCGATGGTGATGGCGAATGGAACCATACTGCCATCTCGACGTTTTGCCCCAAAGGCAATTGGCCTCAAACTGCTTCGACTGCTGGCGAAATTGCGCACTCATATGAATTCAAATTCACAATTATGTAAACATCAATTCGTATGCTCTCTTCATATGAAGCATGCACGTACGAATAAGAGCAGCGACGAGGGATGAGACAGACGGTTTCAAACTTTATCTTCTTGAACAAATGATCTTCCGTAGTGCCTGCTCGTTCCCCGTGAAGCGCACTTATCGATTCTTAAGCTCCCTTGACGCAGAACGTCTTCCAGATTTAGCGTTAGCAGCAAGATTGAGCACATCCGAATGATTTGGAGCAATCTGTTTTCGTCATTTAAATCAAATTGTTGTGTAATCTTAATTAATTTTTTCTTCGCCAACCCACACCGAGCGGCACGTTCGTCGAGGCGGAATTTGGCGCCGAAAATCCCCTTAGGAAAAAGCTGCTTAGCTTTCGACAGGTCGGAAGAACTGCTGCTGAAGGTGTTGGAAATGCCTTCTTATCGACACGCGAAGTGTTCCAGGCAGACCAAATCCACACCATGAGCGGAAGTAACCTAAGATTTCGCTACAAATACCCCCTTCCCAATTCCCTTCCTGCTTTTACCCACTCCAGACGAGGGCGGCGAAACCCTGCTTAGCATGCTTGTTGTAAAGATTGATGTGGAAGACGCTTGCCATGAGCTTCAATTTTCGCTGTACATCCAACTTCAGAAAGGGATGCACTGCTTGGCTTCTACAGGTTTCGGTAAGGGATAAGTTGATTTATTTGTGTTATAAATGATATTTGAAACATACACGGTGTTCAATAAGTTCGAATACAAGTTTTCATCATTGCGTAGGTATGCGCCATGTACATATTCTGCATTGGTATTGGTGTCAGCTTTGGCTTCATTCACTACGCTACCGAATGTGCGCGGTGTTGACATTCTGTTAGTTGTTGTTCGTTTGTTACGCGCGATGAAAGAGTATCGGGACTTCGTAATTAAGCGTTTTTGAACGGTGAGCGACCCGGCGATATATTCCGGCTGCTGAAATCGCATGGGGTCAAGCGGAACTTTGTCTACACGACCATCAGGCGATACCGGAGACGTCCTCGACCAATGACCGTGCGAGATCCGGTCGGCCGCGTTCAGCGAGGACGCCACGGGTCATCAAGATCGTGAGGGAGCGAATTCGGCGCAAAAGAACCGCTCAATCCGGAAAACGGCTGCAGATCTCAACGTTTCCATTGGAACCGCTCACACCATACTCACCAAGGACCTTGGTTTCAGGCCTTACAAAAAACGTAAGGTCCATGGCGTTTCGGAGGCTACCAGCAAAAAGCGGTTGGATCGAGCTAAGAGGATCCTCTCTCGGCACGCTGGTCAGGAGTTTGTTTTTCGGACGAGAAACTGTTCGTGCTGCAGCAGCCGCACTGATGTGCAAAATGACCGGGTGTGGGCGCCATCGAGGGACAGCATTCCTGAATCCAATATAAACATCCCTCGGTTCCAAAGTGCCGCGTCGGTGATGGTTTGGGGGCGGTATGCAAACGTGGTAAGCTACCCTTGGTGTTTATTGAAAAAAACGTCAAAATCAACGCGGCGTACTACAAAACTGAGGTTTTGGAAAAGGTTATTGCCCCCAGTCTCCGAAGCCTCTACGGCGATGAGCACTACGTGTTCCAGCAGGACGGTGCACCAGCCCATACGGCAAATGTGGTTCAAGCCTGGTGTCGGGACAATTTAACCGACTTTCTGGACAAAACTTTGTGGCCTCCCAGCTCCCCGGACTTGAATCCTCTCGACTTTTTTGTTTGGTCCTATATGATGGCGAAGCTGAACGAATACAAGGTCAGCACTTTGGATCATTTCAAGACGGTAATTCTCAAAATCTGGGACGAAATGCCCATGCAGTCCGTGCGTGCCGCCTGCGACGCGTTCGAGAAACGTTTGAAGCTCGTTAAGGAGTACAAAGGGGGGTCATTCAAGAGAAATGTTGTAAACGTTCCTTGTAAACATAGCTTTCAATAACATAAATCCAAAAAACAAAAAAACATGTTTTCATTTTTTTAACAAATTTTGAAAGTGTATCCGAACTTATTGAACACCGTGTACATCTGGTCTCAGAAGATTATAGTGAACCGTAAAACGGGGTATCATTGATCAGAAGGGTTGCGTTTTTATTTAGTAGACGCGAGGAAAAGTATTCGTGAAAGTGATCAACAATACCATCAATGTAATTTGATCATATGACTCTATTAAATGATCTTAATGTGTTTTTGATAGCATAAACATTTTACTGATTTTACTGCAATTAGCAGACATCCAGAATCACTCAAAACAAACATTCAAATAGACGGTCATAAAGTTACACTGACTGATTGTTATCTGGTGAAGTTGAATTAAATTGAACCATACGAACAATGTCGGTAAAATGCTTCCATGCCAGAGAAATTACCCAAGCAACCAAAAGTTCGAAATTTACTTGAGATGAGAACTCAAAAGATCACATTTTGTTGTTATTTAGTTCGATGGATTTTTTTTGCTGAATGACAAGACACTCTACATTCAGGCAGAACTTAATTTTCTTTAAAGTGACATTAAAATTTAAAGCTACTTGAATGTTCAAGAAATGCTTCTTGTTGCTATTCAACTCAACCTTCAAGTTCATATGTTGTGCGTTGAGAACTTGTTTTGAACTTCAAACAATCTCTAACACAAAGTTCAATCAATGTACTAACCGTACTTTTAATCAGCACAAAAGCTCACAATGTTAAACTTCTCTCCTAATTTTTGGAGTACACGAAATGTCAAGTAAAAGAATGTCAAAAAGTTTTAGGATAAGAGAAGAATAAAAATGACGCATATATATGTCTTTTGTTTTTTGGTTTTCTTGAGTTCGTTTGAGGTGCTTTTTGAGCTGAATAGCATTTTCTGCAACCTCTTGAACGAAGCTGCTGAACTTCAAAGCGTTCTATTAGCAGTTGATAAGAATGCTAATAGAAGCTTAAACTTTGAATGTGAATTGAAAGCGTGGGTCATGGATTTAAAAAGTAAGCTGAATAGAATTCTCATCATAATCCTTCGATTTGCTGCTAAAGCCAAAAAACACCTCTTTATCAAAACTGTTGCTTGCTAGGTAATGGTCTTTTTGAGAAAAGTTCAGTTATTTCTAAGTTAACTGACTACATTTAGGGGTAATTCTGCATGTCATCAAGACCTACTGAAGCAAATGAATTGACAGGATTTATTAAAAATCGAACCTCGATCGTTAAAGCTCGCGCGCTTCATAAAACCTTCTAGCTCAATGTTGAACAGCATGCAGAAAACCATCGCTATACTGAAGTTCCCTGCTTGTTTCAAATGAGTCCGATAACGCACCCGATGTTTTCACACAGCACTGTACAGTATCGTACTCCATCATTGCCTTGATTAGGCTTGACAGTTTTCCGGGAGAACCGTTCTCGTCCATAATCTTTCATAGCGCTTCACGATCAGTAGTATAATATGCGGCCTTGAAGTCGATGAATGAGTGGAACGTAGGAGCTTGATGTTCGCGACACTTTTGGAGGATCTACCGTAACGTAGAGATTCGGTCTGTAATCGATCGCCCGCCCACAAAACTAGCTTTATGACTTCTCATAAATTCTCATCTAGAGGCGATAGATAGCGGTAGATGACCTGGTAAAGTCAGTAAACCAGTTGGCATGCAACCTGGCTAAATATCAACACATCAAAGAAGCAACTGTTCGACGGCACGTGTTCTGTCTACCGGATAGACCGATCGTCACTCAATACCCGCAAGAAATCTGGATTGGATCGTGTCACTAATGGGACCGTGCTACAACATCGTCATCGTGGGAGCTTTTAACCTCTACACGATTTCTAGCATATCGATACTAACGGCGTTTGCTATCCAGACAATTTCAGTTCGTCATTCAGACCGACTTCTCGCTCCATGCTTGATGCTTATTCTACCGCCAGACTTCGGGAAGTTAATGGCATTCCGAACGCGAATAATAGTTTGCTAGATCTATGCTTCATTAGCGAAGAATTGGTTCAAAGATGTTCCGTTCTTTATGCTCCAACACCGCTTGTCAAAAGCTGCAGAAATCACTCTCCTCTGCTACTGATACTGCAGTTAAATCTAAGTACAGATTCCATGACAACACCCACAGCTGATTCCACAATATTCCTCTAATTGGTCGCAGTGGTTTTCACGGATCAACAAAAAATAACAACACCCATGCTGATTTTGAGGAAATGCACAACTTTCTCACCAGCGTGAACAAGACCCTCACAAACAAGGATGCGAATTGGGCTGCTTCGACTATGTGTGGTATTTTGCTGAATGCCGTTGATCATTTCGTGCCTAAAAAACTCAACGAAGTCAACGGGTCTTGCCAACAAAAGGAAGCGTATGGTGGCCAAACCGTGTTTCGTTGGTGCCTCCTTCAGGAAAACATCGACTGTTCCTCTTTACTTGATCTCTTGAACATGAACACTCTACGACGAAACCAACGTTTACCATTTTTCTTTATCAACCGGCACTCAAGAGCCAACTACGGCAAACACGATCCTGTGCATGTATTACAGGGTGCAGCAGAAAATAATGCAAAAATGTTCAAACTTGAGTATTGGGTTAGTTCCTGACTAATTTCTGTCGAAAGTGTTTTTTTTATGTTTACTCTCAAGTGCTGCATCCAAACATTCTATTTGTTTTATTGCAAATACGTCAAAATGTTCGCGAAAGAAGTGATCACCGGTTTGTTGCTCGCCTAGAAGAAGCCGAAAGAGATTTACGAGGTGGTAGGTAACAGTTTACCGCATAAAAAGTCCGCTGCAGGATGGTACCAAGCGGCGAGAAGCCGTGAAGCGGACGTCCGCGCTTCGCACTGCACGCCGAACGTGATCAAATCGGTCCCTGCAAAAATTGCTCGCAACTCGGTGCGTTCCATAAGAAAATTTGCAAAGGAAGCCAAAATTTCGGAGAAGTTCATGCGGAGAATCATCAAAGAAGACCTGCATGCATCTTCCAGAGCCAGAGTGAAACGCCACTAGATTACGGACCGGGTCAAGGAATCAAAGAATTCCTTGTTGAAGAAGGAAAAAATGATAATCTTGTTCTCCGACGAAAAGCTTTCTAGCACCGATGCTGTGGCCAACAGCCACATGGTTCATTTCACCGCAGAAAATGGAAAACGTTCCGGAAAAAGTGAAATTCAAATTTCAAACCAAACATCCGGCTGGTGTCATGATGTTTGGCTTGGTGGCGTCCAACGGTTTGAAAATGCCGCCTGTTTTCATTGATGCTGAAGTTAAAATCAATACCGAAGTGTATATCGGTATTTTAAAGGACCAAGTGCTTCCCTGAGTGAAGGCCAACTTCTCCGAGGATCAAAACGTTGTCCTACAGCAGAATGGAGCGCCGTGTCACACGTCCATTCGAACCCAACAAAGGTTTAACATGAAGTTTTGGCCGAGGGATTTGTGGGCCCTCAGTAGTCCAGATCTTAATCCGTTGAATTATTTGATTTGGACATATATTGAATCATGAGCCTGCAAAACATCACACCCTAGTGTGAAAACCCTGAAGTTTGAATATTTGAAAAAAAAAATAGAACAAATTTACGCATTATTTTCTGCAGCACCCTGTATATAGGCTAGCCGACGCACTCGGAGTTGACTTGCTGTTATTTGTTGTTTGTTTACCACGCACGATGAAGGAGTACCGTTACGTAGTAGTAGAGGTGAGCAACCCCGTGACATATCCCGGCAGTTGAAATCCCACGGGGTGAAGCGAAATTTCATCTATACCACCATCGGTCGGTACCGGGAGACAGGCTCGGCCAAGGCCCATGCGAAATCCAGGTGGCCACTTTCGGCGAGTAAACCAGCAGCCATCAAGGTGTTGAGGGAACGGGTTCTTCAAAAAATGAACCACTCGATCCGGAAAAACCGCTGCTGACCTGGATGTGCCGATCGGGACTGCCCACACCATCACGACGAAAGACCTGGGATGTAAGCCGTTCAAGAAACACAAGGTTCACGGAGTAACGGAATCTATAACGAAGAAGAGTTTGGACAGAGCTAAACTGATACTTTCGTGGCACGCAGGTTGGGAGTTCGTGTTTTCCGATGAAAAACTCTTTATCTTGCAACAGCAGCCCAATGTCTAAAATGTTCGGCTATGGGCACCGATGTCGGCCAGCTTCCCCCCGAAGGGAGTGAGAAGCTCCCTCTAATGTTTACCGAAAAAAACGTGAAAATCAACGCCGCGTACTACGAACCGGAGAAGTTTGTGGCCCCAGCGCTTCCACCTCTACGGAAAGGATCATTAGGTCTTTCAGCAGGCGAGCGCACCAGCCCACACGGCGAATATCTTCCAAGCGTAGTGTCGGAAGAATTTGACTGATTTTCTCGATAAGACTTTGTAGCTCCCCGGACCTTAATCCCCTAGATTTTTATGTATGGTAGAACATGCTGTTCAAACAGAATGAATATTAAGTGTGATTCAAGGGGGAATTCAAGATTCAAGTTTGTGTTTTCCGGCAGGTTCACGACGAAGACCATTCATCACATCCTCGGCGATGACATCCCAACTCCCATCCCATCCCATCCCAAGACATTCCATGCCAAAGAACGTTTGAGTTTTCGAACATATTAGAACCAGCCAAACGGAATCAAAACTAAAAGTACCGATGAAGCACAGAGTGTGAATGTTAAACGATAGAGATACTTGCTGGAAATTCTAACTGTATAATCATGAATGACCAAACCAACGTAAACTTTGACAACAAATCATGACGAAACCACAAAATCATACGGTGCGTGAAGTGGAAGTATGAAAGAAATTGACAAAACTTGTGGCTAAAAAGTCTGTGCTGAATTTTATGAACAACGTTCACAAGAATGTGCGTCAGCTAGCAAACAATCGCCAGATTGTGAATATTGTAAACACTCAACTGATGTGCTACTCTAACGTTAACAAAATATCGAATCAAAATAAAATTCCCAACATTTGCCTAGAATTTTTACTGAAAACTGGGTGCGTCCATATTTTTGGGGCAGTATTCATGCACTAAAACCATAAACTATCAATAGAGCACTGATAATAGGGTAAGGGGATGTTATGTTAGCCTAGCTCCTTCATTCGGCCTATGTACCAAATGTATGATAATCAACAAAATCATGCTGCTATTAGGATGACAGATGATGTCCAAAGCAATAAAGACAATACCAATCAACTTATAATTGTTCACTTTCCCGTAATTTTCGATTCCTTGCACTTTTGGGGCATCATGATTTCACCGGTTAAGCTGAACAGATGATCTACACGATCTTTAAGGGATCTAAATTTTGCTTAATTGAGTCGATAAAGCAAGAAATGCAGTCTGGATGTGCAGAAAATAATTACACGTTACAAACTTACTGTACTGAAATAACAATGATTTTACGAGAAAATCGTAGACCCAATGATTGGGACATATTTTTTTGTATGTTCCCAATTATAGCCTGTTGTATCAATAACGTAGTAAAAAGGTTGTTATTGGAAACTTTCAAGTGGAAATGCATGAGTTTGCGGTTGTTTATATTCAAGTGCATATCTTAACACAAGCCGAAGGGACAAAATCATTGTATAGTGAATTATAATGTTTTCATTATTGAATGGCTGATAAATCATATATGAACATCACTTAACTGTTTCGAGGCAGTTTTACTTTAGTTTGTTTTGTGAAATGTTGTTTTAAGTAAATCGAATACAGCTAGCAATGCCTTAATTCATAAAATTAGAAAAAAAAACCGTACAAAGACTGCATTTAGTAATAAATCCATCGAATGGGACGAAGTTGCATCCATGAATAGACCCAATTTGGTGCTTATAGACCGACATTAAATCCATATCCTTCGAATGTTTCTGACTTTATAAAAAGAGTTGTGTAACTTTTCGTGATACATACTACAAAATGTCTTATCTAACTTATCTTTGCAAGTGTTTTACTAGTTGAATCTCGCTAACAGCTTAAAAAATTTATGAGTTATAATAAAAAATGTAATCGATGGTTGCATAATAGGCTGAGTCAAGGGACACATACCCTACTTGTTATTATTAAGACCTTACTCCAACGAATTCTTGGCCCGCAAACGACATCCGTTCAACCCATTATGTTGTGTTACTTATATCCTTGAACCTCTAGGAACATGACTTGCTAACCTTATCAATCAGACCAAGGCTGGATGGCCTCTGCTATACCGAGAAGTTGTCTCCATTCTATTCGGTCCATGTCTGCATTTCGTCAGCCTCAAAGTCTGCGAAGGGTCCGCTGGTCATCTTCTACTTTATCGATCCACCTTGCCCGTTGCGCCCCTCTTCTTATTGTGCTCGTCGGTTTATTTCGGGGCTGCCGTCCGATATTCTTATAACATGCCCAGCTCACCGTAGTTGACCGAGTTTTGTGGTGAGTACGATGGGGAACTAATAGTCGAGTATTAGTACACAACACTGAAAAGACCTGTGCATTGTAGACGAAATACACGTATCTGTAAAGATTAGCAATAAAGGTAGTTGGAATCAAATGGAAATTTCTAATCTTTCTTCTTATTTTCTAGTTACAGGTATTACACTGAATACTTTCCAGAATTTGACTCCCAGCAATTGATGCAATTCGTGGTTCATTTGCCTCCTCCACGTTCCGTCTTCCATCTGTGCTCCACCGAAAATCATACTAAATACTTTCCGTTCAAAGACAAGCAATGTCCATGTTTTTGTATGAATTTTCACGTTCATTCAAACCAAACTCGCCCCTTACTGAGTAACATAAATAATGAACATTCCCTAATTGATGTCTTGTAAATGGTCAACTTTATAGTTTGGCGAACTTTGTTCGATCTTAGCGTCCTTCGAAGTATACAGTTGGCACGATTTCTAGCCATAATGTGCCTTGGTATGTCTCTGCTGGTGTCGTTATCGGCAGTTACCAAAGCGCCCAGATTCATGAATTCGTCGCTAAACGTGGGATTTGAATAGTAGTCGTTGCACAGTGGTCAAAAAGTCGATTTTGACGCTCTTAAATCATAGCTCCCTAAATAGTGGAGCTAGAGCAATGGCGTCTTTGGCAAAGCTGCTCGATATGACAAGCTTCATATTTTGGCGGTATGGCTTTTGTGATCAATCCCTCTAAAAGTGAGATAAAAATTCAACTTTTTTAGGATTTTGAGATAGAGATATGATGTCTTGAACAAAATTGTAGAAAAAGTCAATACAAACAACTTTGCTCAAGACATGAAAATTGTATCTTTCACCCAATTGGAGATAGAAAGCGTTTTATAAGAACTAACCTCCAAAAACACATTTTTCACTGAAACATTTTGTTTTTAATTTTAAGGACAATATAATGTTCCACAAAGTTATTTGCAATATCTATATACAAAACTTTCTAGAATATACTATACCTGCATTATTTCAGTAGGATGAGTTATTGCACATTTTTCCGTTGTTTTCGTCGTATTTTCGAAGACTGCACCACACTTAGGAGCAGGTAGGAGGAGATAAATTTGGCTGCATCTAATAGTACATTAAATGAGCTTTCAAGTGGTGTTTAGTTTGTCCATCCACGACCGTCTGCTGGGAAGTTATGCTCAAAACAAATTTAAATGGTTTTTCTATATATTTCATTATTCAAACAGTATAAAATATTGCGTTGTCATGGTAACCACACCTTCAAACTCATTATTTTGTTTTTGTCAATATTTTTATTCATTGTATGTTACTATAATTAACCCGATTTTTATTTCAATTATTATTAATTATTAATTAAACATTTTTTTTTGAAGCCGTTTTTAATTGCAACCGCGTCGTTTGTTAGCAGCTTTTTATCATCGCCAGACAATGGTTTCTCATGCTTTTTGGGCCAACCACAAATGCTTGTATTCAATGGATCTTATGATACAAGAAACCATTTCAGGAGATCGCAATCCGTATCCTTGTTGATCATTTTTAATCAGGTATTACATATGCAGAGCCAAACCAACCGAAATGAATAACATCAAAAAAGTGCATGAACAGTAAATGAAACGACTTACGAATTCGGATTATCTACATTTCATGTGTGGATTTGACGTTCTGAATATTTTTTACATGTGGCGTATCGACTTCAAATCCAGAACTGGCAAACTCGCGGAGAAGACAGAAACAAGCAGCTGAACGAAAAAAAGAATATCTAGAACCGATTGAAAATCGTAATGGGCATGTAAGTTTCTAACCCACGCTTTGAGAGAGCTGGTACATTCTATGATGGTTACGTAGCACGCTTGTTATTTTGTGAACGTGAAAAGTTTTAAAGCAACGTGTTTTTTGCTGGTCAGTTTCTACCCTCGGTGTATAAGTTATCGTTCACAGAGTAATGAAACATGGACCGGCCGTGATTGATCATTTCTTTGTTCAAATCGGTCAACTATCTGAAGAAGCTCAAGAGGCAAGAACGTTGGAAGAGATATATGCATTTTGTACTGACACCAAAGAATGAATTTATTAAACTTTATTTTTTCAACAGACACCGAGAGTTCAAGAACCGTATCATCAGATTCATTGATTATAAGCATTCGTGGTTGGCCCAAAAAGCATGAGAAACCATTGTCTGGCGATGATAAATAACTGCTAACAAACGACGCGGTTGCAATTAAAAACGGCTTCAAAAACAAATGTTTAATTAATAATTAATAATAATTGAAATAAAAATCGGGTTAATTATAGTAACATACAATGAATACAAATATTGACACAAACAAAATGTACAATTATGCTAAAAATAATGAGTTTGAAGGTGTGGTTACCATGACAACTGCAATATTTATACTGTTTGAATAATGAAATATATAGAAAACCATTTAAATTTGTTTTGAGCATAACTTCCCAGCAGACGGTCGTGGATGGACAGACTAAACACCACTT
>JASCZW010018359.1:0-15553 GCA_034211315.2 Aedes japonicus | reverse complement strand
ATCCTTGCCTAATGGTTAAACCATTTAACACTATTAGTGAACCTTGTCTCCTTGAAGCCAACATTGAAAATAAAAGGTTTTTAATGGAGGTTGATTGTGGCTCAGCAGTATCCGTTATGAGCAAAGTTGAATTTTTGAAAAGTTTCAGCAATATTGTCGTGAGGAATTGCATGGAAGAAGCTGCTAGTAATTAATGGATCTAGTTGCAAGTATTTGCAAAGTTTGTGTTATTGTTTCATTGAATGGAAAAGTTGATAAATTGGAACTTATCATTTTAGATGTTGATCATAAATTTACTCCGCTCATAGGCAGGGATTGGTTGGACGTCTTCTATTGTGGGTGGAGAAATAATTTTTCCAACCTTATACCATTGAATAACACTTTGTTGACAACAACAAAGATAAATTATTGCATGAATTGAAGTCTAAATATTTTTGACCGTGATTTTTCAAAACCCATTGTTGGGTTTCAAGCAGATTTGGTTCTCCGAGAAGACAGACCGATATTTGAAAAAGCATATGATGTGCCCTACCGATTGCCGGGACAGAGTCTTAGAACATTTAGATGCTCTTGATGAAAGATGGAATTATTTCACCAGTGAAGACGAGTCTGTGGGCTTCGCCAGTTATAGTAATCATCAAAAAGGATAACGACATACGTTTAGTGATAGATTGTGGGTTTCCATTAACAAAGTATTAATTTCAAACACCTACCCTTTACCCACTACCCAGGATCTATTTGCTTCTTTAGCTGGCTGTAAATTTTATTGTGCCTTCGATATGGCAACTGCATACACTCAACTCAATCTTTCCGAAAAATCTAGACAGTTTGTTGTTATCAATACAATCAAAGGATTATATTCATACAATCGGTTACCACAGGGCGCATCATCTAGTGCTGCAATTTTTCAGCAGATTATGGACACCATTTTACAAGGAGTTGACTACGTTTATTACTATCTTGTTGATGTCTTGATTGCTGGAAAAGATTTTGATGATTGTTACAATAAATTAATGCTTGTATTGGATCGGTTGAACAAAGCCAACATTAAGGTTAACTTAAAGAAATGTAAATTTTTCGTTGAAGAATAGCCTTGTTTGGGACATATCATTACAAAAAATGGCCTTCTACCAAATTTAGAAAAGGTTCAAACGATACAAGAAGCCAAGCCACCTACCAACGTCACTGAACTTAAAGCATTTCTTGGACTTATTAATTTTTATGGAAAGTTTCTTGCAAACTTATCATCAGTATTGAACCCTTTGTACCGTCTACTACGAATAGATATAAAATTTGACTGGAATCAACCATGTAACAAAGCTTTTCAAGAAAATAAGAAAATGCTGATTAATGCCAATGTTTTAACTTTTTATGACCCTAAAAAACCAATTGTTGTCTGTAGTGATGCGTCATCTTATGAAATTGGAGGAGTTATTTCTCATGTTATTAAGGGCGAAAAGAAACCAATAAGTTTTGTATCATTTTCATTGAACAGTGCTCAAAAATCATATCCCATATTGCATTTAGAAGCTCTAGCTGTAGTTTCAACAATAAAAAGGTTCATAAGTTTTTAAACGGACAGAAATTCACGGTATTTACGGACCATAAACCTTTAATTGGAATCCTTGGGAAAGCTGGCTGAATTCAATATTTGTAACCAGGCTTCAACGTTACATAATGGAGTTGTCCATTTATGAGTTTGATATTATCTACAGGCCCTCAGAAAGGATGGATAATGCTGATTTTTGTTCTCGTTTTCCATTAAAGGATGAAGTTCCTGGTAATTATGAAAAACATTTTATTAAAAGTCTGATCTTTTCTGAAGAATTTCCACTGGATTTCTCATTGATAGCTGTAGAGACAAAAAAAGATATATATTTGCAACAAATAATGTTTTTCATAAAAAATGGATGGCCTGAGCGCATAGATAAATGGTACAGAGATATATATTCTCATAATCAGGATTTAGAAGAATTCGATGAATGCCTGCTTTTCCAGGATCGGGTAGTTATACCAGGACCATTACAGAGGAAGATTTTGAAGTTATTACATGCTAACCATTCAGGTGTTGTAAAAATGAAACAACAAGCAAAAAGGAATGTGTATTGGTTCGGGATTAATGAAGACATTGAAACATACGTAAAACATTGTGATTGTATGAAAATAGTTGTGGTATCAGAAAAAAAGTCCCTTTCAGAGTGGATCCCTACTAACAAGGCTTTTAGTAGATTTCACGCAGATTTTTTCTTTTTTGAGAAACATACATTCTTGCTGATTGTTGATAGCCATTCGAAATGGTTGGAAATAGATTGGATGAGGTTTGGAACAGAGGAAAGGTCATCAAGAAATTCATTGCCTTTTTTGCGAGGTTCGGCTTACCTGACATAATAGTCACAGATAATGGACCACCTTTAAATTCAACACACTTTGTAAATTTTCTTATGAGGCAAGGGATTCAAGTTATGAAGAGTCCACCATACCATCCACAGAGTAACGGACAGGCAGAACAGTTAGTGAGAGTGACAAAAGAGGTCTTAAAAAAGTTTCTCATTGATTCAGATTTTGTTTCATAGATTTGGAAGATCGACTAAACTACTTTTTGTTCAATTACCGTAATACTTGCCTCACTTCCTCTGGAGAATATCCTTCGGAAAAGGTGTTGGGATTTAAGCCTAGAACTTTGCTAGATTTGGTAAATCCAAAGAAAAGTTTCAAACTACAATTAGCTGAACCAACGGTGACAATTCAACAGGATTCAAAAGGATCTGAGATTGAAAACCGAGACCCATTTGCAAAGTTGGCAATTGGAGACAAGGTATATTATAAAAATTATAGAAATGACGTACCCCAAAGATGGATTGAGGCTATGTTTATTAAACGACTTTTCAAAAATATGTTTCAGATTGCCATCGGGTCTCACCCAGTTTCGGCCCACAGGGGGCAAATGAGGGTGCCAGCGAAAAATGAACGGCGCAAACTGGCGCTTCAGTCGGTGCCATGCAGAGGTATTAAGAGGAGATCAGGTGAACTAGAAGAAGATGGAGATCCTCCCATGCCTTTTGAGACACCTCCACCGTCTAGAAGCGAAGTCCACCCAGGCACACTGCGTTCATCACAAATGCAAAGCTTAGCTACCGATTATCAAAATAATCATCCCATGATAAAAAGATCAACTCAAACAAAGGAGAATACTTTTAATGTATTGTTCAGTTTAAATTGAATTTGAACATTTAGCATGATGAATTGGAAGAATAATAATTAATGCAACGATTTAGTCAAGAATTTGATATCTGAATATTTCTATATGGAAAGAGTGTTAAACTTAAGGAGGAAGATATTGTAGTGTTTGAATAAATTATATTTCGAGTGTAAATAAAGTTAAGTCTCTGAATTCTGAGATTATTTAGTTGTCAAAGTAGGAAATCTGTCCCTAATCTCAGCCTAATATGCAACGATCGAATAAATTTTATATCATAACTCATAAAGTTTATCAGCTGTAAGTGAAATTTAGCCTTTTGTACACTTGCTTAGAAACGTTTAATAAGACATTTGGTAGTTTGTATCATAAAAAACTATACAACTCATTTGATAGCGTCAGAAACTTTCGAGCAATATGGATGTAATGTCGATCTATGAGTGCCAAATTGGGTTTATTCGTGGATGCAGCTTCGATCTCTTTTATTAAATGCAGTCTTCGTACGGGCTTCTTCCTGGTGTTATGATTTAAGGCATTGCCAGTTTTGTCTGCTTTACCCAACAAGAAATTTCACCAAACAAGCGAAACCTAAACTGTTTAAAAATGCTTTAAAGATTTTGACATATGATTTATTGGCCCTTTGATAATGAAAACATATTAATTCACTCTGCACAGGCTTTGTTCCTTTGGTTTGTGTTTTTAAATGAGCCATTTGGAGAGTATACCATCGAAACTCATATATTTCCATTGAAAATTCTACAATAACAACATTTTCACTAAGTTATCCAAACAACGGGTCATAGTTGGGAACAAAGAAATAAATATGTCCCCAACATTGGGTCTACGGTTATCTAGCTAAATCATTGTTATTTCATTTCTATGAACAGTTAGTTAACATACATACATACATTTATTTGTTCAGCATCGCATTTCGGATAAGACATAATCAACAATAGTACGCCACAATACTTGGTTTGCGGCTGCCGCTCTCCAACCTCGGAAACGCCCAATGCTCGCCAGATCACGCTCCACCTAGTCCGCCCATCGTGCTCTCTGCGCTCCACGCCTTCTTGTGCCCACCGGATCAGTAGCGAACACCAACTTTGCAGGGTTGTCGTCTGGCATTCATGCAACATGTCCTGAACACCGTATCTTTCCAGCTCTGGCCACCTTCTGGATGCTGGGTTCGCCGTAGAGTGCAGGTGATTCATCCTTCGCCGCCACACACCGTTCTCCTGCACACCGCCGAAGACCGTCCTTAGCACGCGTCGCTCGAAAACTCCGAGTGCTTGCAGGTCCTCCTCGAGCATGGTCCATGTCTCGTGTTCGTTGAGGACCACCTGGCTTATTAGCGTTTTGTCTGTTGCTGATTTTCCGTTGCAATTCTTTTTTACGGCTGACTTGCAGGGCCGGACCCCAACCCCCTACTTTCCGGAGGACCATAGCGCATAGCTGAGCTTAGAGTCCTGCCCTTCCCTGTCAGCCTACGACCAAAATTCCCACCGGGGTTGGCTACCCGATCTTCCCTATGATTGCTCGCAGCCCAGCCGGTACCGCGGGGTGGTAGGGATAGGAGCCACTGAACAAGAGGCTAAGGACCACTAAATAGGGTTTCTTTTTAACCTGCAGGTACCTGCAGGTACGTGAAGACTCTTCTACGACGCCTATAACTTCTTCGTTTGATGAAAAATGCTTTGTTGACAGCCCAAGTTGTTATTTTCTGCTGAGGCAAAGCATATTGGCAAGTTTGCTGATTTCTTATTTCTATAAGCTCAACTTCCAAAACTGTTCCTCAGTGTTCCACATTTGTGGTATGGTTCGACAATCGAAGTGCCGCAGTTATGAAACTTATTCGTCTAGTGTGTAGGACATCGTGGTGGCGACACACCTTTGATTTATCTGTTTCTATTCATCCCATAGTATACGCGCACAAAGAACAAGATGATTTTTTAAATGCTCGTGTTTTGCATGTTAAATCAGGATAATTTCCTACAAATTGAAGGCATTTTAAAAAAAATTACTTAAGCTCTAAGAATATCAGCTGTAAACAATTTTATAGATCTTGTGATATGTATAAAATGACGAACTTGCCAGGACTGGCCATGGCGTACAGTTCCTTCTAATGGCAAGATCAAGCTGTTCATACCTGTAATCTTCACTTTTCCGTTGTATGAAGGGTCAAAAACGGTAGTGTCGACCCGTAAGCAGAAGCACTTACACGAAACTCACGGCGAGGATAGAGAATCTCCTTCCAACGAAACGTTCTTATTACAGGAAATGAACAGTAAGCAATACATATTAGGATTTCCGTCTGGTGGTTTGTTAAAAATAGGGTTAGCAAACTCACTGTAGACTGTCAGAAAATAGTTAAACCTTCGCTGATCTCGATCTGATGATTTCCATCAAAGAAGGCATAATTGTCATCCATGACTTGGGCCAGATAACCACGAATCCCTCATCCAGCCTACACTTTGTCTGGCACCCTGTATTCCCCCTTTACCCTTGATTTGTTATATTTTGGAGAATCAAAAGACTTTTCTATAGGTCAAAGAAAACAGTTTTAGTGATCGAAGAGCCTTGTTCGATGATTTCTAAAATAAATGGAATATTTTATCATACCAGTTAACACATATATTTAAATATAATTCTATACTACATATACCACCACACAGAGAACCAACGGATGATGCTTGGGACTAACATACATCTTCAATATGTAAAAACGGTCCGAATGCAGGTCAAGTAAGGAAAGGGTAGGAATATGTTGACATGATACTCGCTTTATTGGAAGCCGCGGAATCCACTGCACTTCCAAGAGAAATCACTGGGATTTTGGATTACTGGATTAGGTAATAGCAGGGTTCCTTTTGGTTAGTAATAAGCTGTCAAGTTAAATATTTCAAAATCGGAAATCAGAGTTGAACCGATTTAAACCAACAGTAAGGATGCCATTGGGGCCACTCACAAAATGTGATAATGGTTTTTCATTGGAAAAACAAAGTGATTTTAAATAATGCTAAAATGCCGATTTTGACCGGTTTAAACCAACAGTAGCAATGCCATTGGGGCCACTCACAAAATGTGATAATGGTTTTTCCGGAAAGCCGATTTTGACCGGTTAAACCAACAGTAAGGATGCTATTGGGGCCACTCAGAGAGAGTGATAGTGGTATTTCATTAGGAAAACAAGGCAATTCATCTCAACTTCCGAGAGCTAACTCGAACCGATCTACACCAACAGTACGGATGCCGCTGGAGTCACTATCAAAATGGGACAGTGATTTATTTGCGAACCACGACTTCTCATGCTCACTCGATCACTCGCGCAACGAACAATAGACAACCGAAACAATAGACAAAACGCTACGCCCGATAACAAAATATTATGGAACAACGTATCGCCACTACCGATTCAACCGATTCAACTGATGGTTGACGCAAACCTATTGAAAAAGGACCTATAGATACAATGGGTAACAATTACCTGTCTTGCTCCATGTCCTTCACAGGACTTACTACCTCACGAGTCACCTGTACCCAACTCCACAGGCGTCCGTCAAACCTCTAGTACACCAATTCATCTCCATGCCCAACCGAAGCACCACTACTTAAAAAGTTTTGAAAAATAGAGAGATATTAGATATTGTCTTCAAAATTTGGTAGAAATAAACTATCTGTTGCCTGAAAAGAAACAAAATTAAGAACAAAGATTTAAGTAGAATCCTTGTAGTCCCCCGGATGTTCGAAGAGCATAGCCATTTCTATGAAAAGATACTTAGAGTTATTGTTGCAGGTTGTCGATGGTTGATTACAACTATGTAGGCTCCATTGGTAGAAATGAGCGTTCAATAAGAATAGTGAGAACATTTTATTGAATAAACGACTTCAATACTCAGTTGTTTATTAAGCTGGAGCTCATTCGAGCTATATCTGTTGAACTTAGTCGATGAATCAACCCTCTCAAATTTATCGCTAATACGCTATAATGAAAAATTTACAAGCTCACCACCGTATGATAACTTGAAAAGTGTCCAGATTCATGAACAAAAAGTCCGGGTACCGACGCAACACGGCATCCGAACTTAGGATTTGGAAATTTGTGTCACTCAACAAATCCTCAAACAAATGTGCAGAAGCAAGTTGGCCAATATTTAGCGTCAACCAGTGGGGACGTGTGCTCAACTCTTCCCTTCCCCTCAAGTTCCCCTTCTTTCAAACTCACCTTTAGTTATATTTACCAGTTGAATTGGACACATCACAATAGAAAATATTGTGATGGAGCACGGACGTTAGGTTACTAGATGTATGAAAAATACTCTATAACCTATTCAGGATTATATCTGAAAAATCCAAATTTGGCCAACACCCACGTAAAATTTCAATGAAGATGTTATCATAAAATACTGAAAAACAAGGCCCTTGCAAGGGCTCAGTTACACGTGTACATTTAGTTTGGACTTGTTATATCCGTATGCTCTAATTGTGCGTTTGATACCATTCATTAAGTTCTGAAAAGTGTCCTCTGTTGCCTTTCTGGAAGCATTTTCCCATTTTTTAGGAAAATATTTCATATTATTGCCTCTCCTTTCAATTTCACATAGTTTCGTTACATATGGCAAAATGTCTTTCAATTGGACAAAGTTCTGGGGTGTTCGGAGGATTTCAGTCCTTTAGCACTATGTTGACGTTGTTTCCTGCAAACCATTCCATAATGGCAACATGCCAAATGAGGCCAAAATAACACAGAACTCGTGTGATTTTGAGTGAATAGTCGTTGAAAAAAAAAACTTTTTGGTTAATCGTACCTGTAGATATTAAGATTTTGTTCTTCAAACCACAACTACAAATAGCTTGTCAAATAATGTACTTTTGAGAGAACTTCGACAATTTTTTGGCCAGGAATTGGTCGTCAGTCTTGTCACGTTGTAATACGGTAAAAAACTCAAGACCAGGAAGCTGCTTGAAGTCTGCTCTGACGTTTGTTTCATCATCCATAACCACGCAGTCAAATTGCGTCAGCAATTTGTCGTACAGATAGCGCTCTTATTTTCAAAATGGTTTACTGCTTCTCGTTCCTGTTTGGGGTTTTCAATTATCTTGGACGAAAGAATACGATGTTTTGACCTTTTTAGCCACATCTTGGATGGATTCTTGGAGATTTGAAGTTGTCGTTCCGCTTGCCGTCAGATCCCGGTTTCCGATCGAGAGTCAACCAATCCCGGAAGTGTTTCAAAACGCTACTGGCTGTTGAACGAGGGACTCCAGGTGATTTTGCTATGTCATGATGTGGCACAGATGGATTTTTCATACTTTTGGGTGAACATATTTCACGCACTTGTTGTTATTTCGATTCCATTTTCGATACAATGCTCTTGCGAAAGCAAATCGTATGTCAAAACGTTCACACACGCAATGACATTGCGTTTGCAGTATTGGTGACATATTTATATTGACAAATATCCTGTGCATACCTTATAAACTATGCGTGCAATGTTAATTCATATGTGTCTACTTCATTTGGGGGAACTATGTTTACGATTAATTTTCGGGTATTAATTCCATGTCCTCACTGCTAAGCAGAGCACATTCGTTAAAAGCAACGGTGTTTTGTCATGATCATATATCATTGAAATGCGAAATACCCCATGTTACGTATGCACTGCATAGTTCCATGCTTTTTGCACGTATCATCTAAATCTAATTAGGTTTCAACGCTAGGCAATAACTACAACACAGAAAACATCCAATGCACCGAGATAACCGTAATTATACTCCTGTGGCTTACAAGCAGCGATGATGAATGCCCAAATGGAAAACATTGACTGGAACGCTTTTGAATTTGGACTATCAGGTGATGAAAGTGGTGATTATAGTGCGAGCCGTCGGCCATCAAATACAAATGGATAAAAAATATATCAAAATGAGCAGTCACAAACAAATAGTTCTGGGGGTTGTAATTTGGTTGATATAAATGCAATTAGATCAGTCCTTTTGGGCCATGACATTGCAGCATACTTATTATGAATTTTGCAGGGTTATACTTAACCATGCAGCTGCGATATTGGTTCATCTCAAACAAAACTAATAAATATTTTATAATGTAACTAGAAATGAGAAGAAAAATTTCTAGGATTCATTTTATAAAGTGTTTGCATATTTCGAAGCGTTTATATTGCTTTGCCTCTCGGTGAAGGTTGTTGCATTAGTACAGTATGCTGCCGTCAAGTCCTAACTTTTCTTACAAAATTTCAGCTCAATTGTATACGGACTTGTATTGCACTCGTTTTTTGAATTTTCTATGGAAATTACTAAGGAAACACTCTTCGATTCAATACGAAAATGTGTGCTATCTGGGGTAACGAGAAATGTATCAAGCTTTAGTTTTGTCACTTTCGGATTGAATATCGGAATAAAGAATGTCCACAGTTAAATTGCATCACTTCAAACTCGTCCTCAAAAACAAGTCTTTCGACCGATCGTCATGAAATATTCAGGGAATAAAATACAATGTATATTCTTGGTTCAAGTATTTTTACTTCATTGTATTTCTTTACCAAATCTTAAAGCCCGAACTTTCTTCCTCATACTACGCATGAGATTTTGTATAACGCTTGAACCGATAGTTTTTTCCGCTTTCAACCATGACTTCAACATTTCCTGTTCTGTAGTGACAACTTTAGGATGCCTACGAAGTATGTGCTACATTATAGCCCAATATTTTTCAGTTGGTCGCAACACTGGAGAGTTTGGCGGATCCTTCGGCACGAAATTGACACCATTCGTCTAGTACAACTCCAGAACATCCTTGGAGTAGTGACACGAGACTAGGTCCAGCCAAAAAGTTGTAGGAACTTTGTATGTTTTGAGAAACTGGCAGTTCTTTTTTTTCAGGCATTCATTCATGTATACTTGACCATTTACTGTTGAAGTTGTCACGAAATCATGAATTTCTTGCGGAACTTTGACACTTGCTGTTTCCTGAGAGACTCTGGAAGATCGAACTTGTCTCTCGCAGTCACATACGTGTGTTTCATCGTCCATGATGCAGCAGTGTGGTTTCGTCAACATTTGTGTATACAGCTTACGCACACGTGTTTTAGCTGTCCTATTCTGTTTTTCACTGCGGTTTGGAGCTTTCTGAACTTTGAATGAACGGAGCCCGGCTCGTTTCTTGGCTTTCTGCACGAAACTTTTGGTCAAGTGCAGCTTTTTCGCGACATCCCGAACGGAACAGTTGGGATTGCGTTTAAAGGTAGCAACCACTCGCTTGTGATCTTTCTCATAGTACGGAACACTTTTTCTACCACTCACCTTCTTCCGATCGACTGTTAAAGTAGCAGTAGTAGTAAAAACCATTTTTATTTTCAATTCTTTGAATACATAGATATGTTTTAACAATTTAAGAGAATAACCTGAATGCTAGGCATATTATCTTTTGTTTCACTGTTTCTTGTTTACTTTGCTGTATGTGTTTTACACTTGAAACTTTTGTTTCTGTTTTTGTTTGAACTTAACCTAACCTAACCTAACCTAACCTAACCACTACTAATTATAAATGTTTCGTATTGTTTCGTATTCTGATAATCTTGTTTTGTTTATAAAATTGTTTTTGATTTTTTGGAATCTGATCTCAAGTAATTCCATATTTGCCATATCATGGACTACTGTTGTTCTAGTGCTTCTTTCTAATCTAAAGATTAGTTTTAAGAATCTATTTGGCGCTGCGCACAAATTGGCGCTGCGTAATCCAACACAGGTAGTACTATTTGCTTGTAAACTGCTAACTTATTTGTTACACTAAGTTTTGAGTTTTTGCTAATTAGTGGATAAAGTTTGTTCAAAAGGATGAGGCATTTAGTTCTAGTATTTTCGACATGTGTGCTGAACAGTAGTTTTGCATCTGCAGTGAGTCCAAGTTATTTAACAATTGAAGTCCATTCTATTGCATTACCTTCTATTACAATTTTGAGTTTGGCTTGTGTTTTGGTGATTGGCTTAGTGGAACAACATTATTTGAGTTTTTAGGTCATTTATTTTTATTTTACATGTGTTTGTATATTCTAGAAACGAGTCTAAGCATTTTTGCATTTTGTTTGTGATGTGTTGAGTTATTCTTCCCTAACCTGAATGGCGGAATCATCTGCAAAAAGGGACAATTCTCCATCATGAAAAGGTGGAATGTTTGAGTGAAAACTGAATAGAGTACAGGACCCAAGACACTCCCTTGAGGGACTCCTGCTTTTATATCGGACTCATCAGCGTACGACCCTTGAAGGAATACTCTGAATTGTCTGTTACTCAGATAATCTTGTAGAATTTTTACTAGATAAGTTGGAAAAATTGTATCGTACTAGTTTATGGACTGAGGCCTTCGTGCCATACATTATCAAATGCTTTTTCGATATCTAAAGTGTCATTGCTGTCGAGTATCCAAACTTTTTATTTCTTTTAATTTTGTTCTACTACTCTAGCAAGTTGATGAGTTGTTGAATGGCCTTTACGAAAACCGAATTGCTCATCCATTAGTATGTTGTGCCTCTGGATGTGAGTGTCTAATCTGGTTAATATTATTTTTTCAAAAATTTTGCTAATCGAAGCAAAGCAGAGGTATTTATGATCGACAAATCGCCTTCAACGAATGTTTTGCTATTTTTCGTCAACAGTCACTCGTCAGCTGGCAGTATAAATGGAGTAAAGGAGATTTGGGGCGATGGCAATATTCTATCATCCCAAAGGTGTCGAAGAAATCTTGGTTCAGGGGTATGGATGTGGGTAGAGACTTCATTAGTGTGGTGTCTCGCCTCATGTCCAATCATTATTCTTTGAACGCTCATTTATGCCGTGATGGGCTAATTGATAGCAATCTCTTTGAGTGTAGACAAGGCTATCAGGACGCAGATCACGTTATTTGGTTTTGTACTGAGCATCGTGGAGTCAGATCTGCTATGATTCTCTTCGGGCCTGAGTTACACAATCCAATGTACCAATTCAAGATGTTTTGGCTGTGCGTGATTTGGAGTACATGAAATTCATTTATGTGTTTTTAACTAACATTAGCCTTAGATTGTAGTTAGTATAACCTGAATGTTTACTTTAAGTTTTTGTTTTATCTGTGGACTCCTTTAGGAGAGATGTTCGCTTATCACCATGAGGCCCCAAAGGGGTGTGTACAAGCAACTGGTACATGAGTACATGAGTACGATCATGTGCGTTCCTTTTATCTGTCGAGGAGGCGGATTCGTTTGTGTCATGGCGTATCAGCTGTATAGCTTATTGTAAAGCTCAGCCCGACTGTTGATGGTACTCAACATTATATGGAAGTGCTCTAATAATCCTTCATCCAACCCTGTAATATTGGAAACTGTCTTCTTATTTGCAAAAAATCTCCTGGCCGTATTCCCGTCGTTTGAGTTAACCACCAGGTAGTAATGGTTCACTTATACGGAGTCCAAGTTGCCTTCGGAACTCAATTTAGTTTTTTGCTTCACGCTCTTTAACTGCAACATTTGATTTACTAACGCTCCAGTGGTAATTGGTAACTATGTAGCGAAAGATCTCTTTATTCAAATAACCTCTTTCCATTTTCACAAATTTTGGTGATAAAAAATTGAAAACTATTACACAAACAATCAAGCCGTGGTGAAATTCATTTAAACAGATTAAAATTCAGATTCTGGAAGTATTGATAAGCGAGTACGCGGCACAATAAAACACAAGGAAATGACTAGCTGTAAATGCATTGTTTCCTGACAAAACCACCCGTACTTTTGCTGCTTATGACATTTAACAAAGCTTCACATCCACCTACGGAGAAGCATTCCCAGTATCTATTTCTGGACTGACAGGAAACTTGTAGGCAATGTTTTCCCACGCTATGATTTGATTCCCCAGGAAAATTGAAAACGTTAGGCTGGGCTTTGTAGATTACGATTCCGTTGGGTTTATGGTTTCTGTGAATCTCAACAGAGAAACACGAAGTTTCAAGTTTCAACCATCGCTCTACTTGAGCGCACTTCAAAGCGGAAAATGATTTTCGCTTTATTCGTGGGAAAATTTTCGTCGGCTTGATTCAACGATGGACAAGAAAAGGTTGAGTTACGGTGACGGTGGCCTTGGTCGTGGAAACTATACCATCGCTGTAATTTTACACTTTTTCAGCATTCATCCACAAATCGTTTGCTTCCTGTGCTTAGTAAAAAAAAGGAATAGGTTGTGTGTGTGTAGAACTAACTACGATCCTATCTGCTTGCTGGAATGCGTAGGCTGCATTCAGTTGAATCATTCAAAAGTGCAATTACAGATTAGTCTCATGCTGTATGTGATTCAGAGCACTTCCCAGTCATATTCTTGCAATATTTCAGATTGAGAAGAATGATGTCATAGGCTTTTGGTCGTACTGAAGAGTTATTTGACTGCTTTAAGATGGTTTGATACGACAGTAACAAAATGGGTTGATAGGTAGGTTTATGTGATTTATTAACCTTTCAGCACATGCACCAACTTTTTTAACACGAGCACTCGTTGCAAAATCTTTTGAATGATGACCAGTAGTTCATAATATTTCCGCTACGTTTCGCTGGTGTACTAATTGTTTTCAGGAATATGAATCGTATAATAAGATATCGTATCTTGACCAGATAGAATGTCGATTCGACAATGTTGTTCAGTGGAAAATACCTTTTAAATAATGACCAGTAATCCACAGGCCGGTGTGGCCTCTGCTGAGCACAGAAGTTGTCTCCATTGTATTCGGTCCATGGTTGTACCTCGCCAGCCTCGCTGTCTGCGTAGAGTCCGCAGGTCGCTTTCTACTTGATCGATCCACCTTGCTCGTTGCACGTCTCTTCTTCTTGTACCCGTTATTTCTTTTTTTTTTAACTTAATGTTTCTTTAGATTTTTACATGTCTGTATAATTTACATATCAAGTTACATTTCAGCTTTGACCTTTTTGCATTTACATGTTTTTGTTTAATTTTGGCATTGAAGTTTGATTTTTTTGCAGTATTGCAATGTTGGATTTATGGTGTCTCCTTAGAACTACTTAAAAACTATCTTACCTATCCTAAATTGTCTAAAAACAGTGAATTTATCATAATGTGCTCTGATTGTTGACATTTTACTTTAAACTTATTAAAGTTTGTGATTCTTCTCTGATCTAACATTCGGACACCTGCCAGCCCATGTACCTCTGTTGTGCTTCTATAACTTTGAACGTTTAAGATCATTTTTAGCGCTTTGTTTTGCACAACTTGCAGAGGTTTTTCGGTGACACATGGCTGCTGGAGTGCCAGATGGGCATAGCATAATCAATCACCGGAGCTATAATCTGCTTGTATATCGCAATTTTGTTTTTCAGGCATAACCTCGATCTGCGATTAATCAAAGGATAGAGCGCATTTACAACTTTGTTACATTTTGTTTTCGTCTTCTCCACATGAGAACGGAAAAGGAGCTTTTGGTCTATTGTCAGCCCCAGATACAAGCGGTTTGTAGTTAGCCGCGATTTAGCCTCAGAAACTTGTATGCTGTTGTAAGGTTCGACTGAGGCTAACTACAAATCGATCAAGGCTAAGATTTTGGTACATTATAGAGAAAAACTAATGATTACAATCGAAAGAAAATAAAATTTCCATTCGGAAAATGTATCAAAACTATTGACTATTTCACATTTTCATATTGTTTTAGGATAATTACTTTCCTCCATACAGCTTGCATGCAACTGCTCCGGTACAAGTTCTAAGGCTAACTACAGAAATCTGCCCCGGGGGGAAATCAGCTCAAATCGTTAATTTGATGAAATTTGTAAGCACGAATGCCCGAAATCAATGAAAAAGTGGCATAAAAATAAGAAATGAAGAGAAATAGTTTTCTACAATTTCCAAATTAATTTTAATAACCCGATTAATCAAATTTAGCATACCTAGTCTTAGTAAAACATCGAGGCTTAGATTTCTATAGAACGTACAACCAAACTAAGCTCACCGATTGATAGTCTGAACACAAATTGATAGATTTGTGCACATGATTTGAAAATTGAATCATACGTACTAAAAATATTCACAAAATAGTGGAAATTCAAATTTCAACATATTTTTTCATACCTAGCCTTAGTAAAACATCAAGGCTTAGATTTCTATAGCAGATACAAGCAAACACAGCTAACCAATTGGTAGCCTGAACCCTAATAGAGATATGTTGGTACATTTTTTGAAAATCGGATCATATTTACTAAAAATATTCACAAAATAGTGGATATTCAAATTTCTACATATTTTTCATACCTAGCCTTAGTAAAACATCAAGGCTTAGATATTCTATAGCAGATACAAGCAAACTAAGCTCACCAATTGATAGTT
>JASCZW010018358.1:0-15557 GCA_034211315.2 Aedes japonicus | reverse complement strand
CATACCAGATTTACTAATGGCCTGAGTCCAATCGTCCATTCATCAGTGCAGAGTGCCGCCAATCGGGTACTGTCCGCCGTGGACGTCGTCGTCATCGCTCATCACAAGGTCAGGTGCTCGGCGGCACGCATTTCTTGCGTCTACTAGTTTGCGGGCCAAAGAGGTCTATGTTTGTTTTTAAGTACTATTTTTTATGTAACTGGCGGAACCAAATCACACCGGCTCGAGGGTTGACAGCAGGCGTATCAAACATAAAAGTGTTTAGGAAGTGTTTTTATTTGCGCATGTTTGGATAGCGTCAAAGAAAACGCAGTAAAAGCTCTCTTCACATTGAACTTGCTGTTCACTATTGCGCTGTTTGGGCTGAGTCAAAGTTAAGTTGTTCCAATTTATATGGGTTTTTTAATTTTTTTTGCATAACAACAAGTGCTACGAAAAATTTCCAGACTTATGAGTCAAATTAGCTTCAAATTCGGTAGCCACCGACTGGCTGGTTGATTGATGTTTTTAATCTCATCTCGGTTAAAAGTTTATTACCTGCCAACCTTTTCTGCACAGCAGCAGCTAGCAGTAAAGCAAGTTGCATTTGTACTCGACGGCGTCGCCGATTTTAATGCAAAGGTGAGAAACAAGCTGCAATTGTTTTTATCTTTTATGCAAAACGTAGCAGCAAAAGTGTGTGTTTTGTGTGTAAACTTAATTGTACGTTTGGCTCAGCCATTGGTTTCATGCAGCGCAGATATTCTTTTTGCTTTAGTTCAACGCCGGTGCGGCCACGGTGTCGCGCAATCATCCAAAAGACGAAGGTAACAATCTGTTGAAATCTGGTGGAACAATACCATAATTTGTTTAATGTTTTGCAGCTTCTGTATGGGATTGGTTGGCATCACGTTGTTATCTAAGTTGTTACTATCGCACATACCCAGTAGCTCGATGGTGTATGGCTGTAATACGATATAACCTTCCATGGTTTTTCTTACATTCAAAGAATGAACTTGGTCTCATGGAATATGCTAGTATCTACACGTCGTCCCAATTACTGGAGATATCGATGCAAATTATTTTTGACGTAGGACTACGTCTTTGTTTTCTATACTGGGGTACAATTAAAAAAAAATCGCATTGCGACCGTCACGAAAAGTGGTCAGGTTTTGAGCGTTAATATCTCAGTCGTTTCTCTAAAGAACCAATTGATCGGAAATATTTTTACACATCAATTCCAATAGAGGACATTTTTGATTTCGGGTAGCATAATATAGAAAAATTTATTAAGGTTAAACTTTGTCTTAAGAAGTATATTAACCCCTTCAGGCCTAAAGGGTCATATATGACCCGAAAAGATGGGTGTATAAAATCCTAGACTGAATAAAAGTGTACACTGTCATCCTCTACAAATTTATTCTACATCAATTATACCTGAAAAAATAGAAAACTTATGAGTTTAAGGCGGACCTAGAACATCTTTGACGACCTAGAACATCCAGAATATGGGGAAGTTCAGGAACAAGAAATTAATACCTTATTAATAGTGTAAAGCGTTGTTGCAGAATATGCTACATATGCATCGTATTATTAAATTCTCATTGATTAACGTTAAACATATTTTTTACTTTCTGGGATGTTCTAAGTAGTCCAAAATGTACTTGAGTTCAGAACTTCACATCTACAGTTGTAACAGTAACTTTTAGAGCTATATAAAGCTATGACATGCATTCAAACATATCGAGGGAAGTCAAGCGTCATTATTTGTTAATTTTGTGATGTGTTAGGTCATCCAATTTGTCCTTGAGTTCAGAACTTAAGATCTACAGTAGTGACAATAGCTTTTTAGTCTATACAAAGTTGCATTATTTAACCACATTCAGAGAATATTTCTGAACGTAAAAAACATTAAGAGATAAACTGCAATGATCTAAGCCTTCAGGTTCAGAACATAAGCTCTTCAGTTGTAACTCTAGGTTAGTGGTGTTTGCAAAGGAACAATATGTATTTAACAATATTCGTTGAATTGTATGGAAGGTATGCAGAGAGAATGCAACAACATTGGGATATTCTAAGTCATCCAAAAAGTCCTCAAGTTCAAGACATAGGATCTACAGTTGTAACAGTAGTTTTCTGGGCTATATATGGTGCCGATATCTATTCAAACGTATTCAATGAATCTTCTGGAAGTTTAATATTTATTATTTTATAGCTTTGTGATCCTCTGAGTAATCCAAACTGTCTTAGAGTTAAGAACTTGAAAACTGCGGTAATAACAGTAGTCTATGAGGCAAAACAAAATTACATCACGTATTCAAGCATATTCAGTGAATCTTTTTGAATGTAAAAGTACATAAGAAGATAATCTTGGGATGGTCTGGTCATCCAAATTGTCCTGACGTTCAGATTCACAGTTGTTATAGTTGTTAGGCAATACAAATAGACAATAAATACTTAGATTTGTGCTCTGTGAAATTTCCAAATTTTACTCTGTTTCCTAGTAATATTTATTCCACATTAATTAGCTGTTGAACCTGAAGTGCGAGCAAATGCTAGTTTTAGTGCCAAAGTTTTCCTCGAAGACTCGAATTATTATCCAGAAGAAGAAGAATTGATACGAGGAAACCGCAGCTAAGTAGTATTTTTTTCTATTTATTTGAACTGGGCGAAACGTTTTGAGCTTCTTTCTGTGTCGAACGGAGCTATGGGATCGTGGTTCATTTTCCATATGGGATGCGTGTGTTGAGAACTTAAGAATCGTTTTCAGTGAGCTAATTGAGTTGAAGAGCTGTGGGTTAGTTTTTTGTTCGCCTTACGAAAGCTAATGGTGCCACTGTTAAAATTCCATATCTGATGGCTTTGGGTGGAGGGGCAGTTGTGTTGTTTTGTTGTGTTGTGAATATTCAGGTGACCATTCTCTTGTGGGGGTCGGGCTTTGGTCTTATCGCCTAGTTCGTCGCTCTTACTATACGGTATGGTCTATATAGTTTTGGCACACAACAAGTACCTACGGGGTTCTCTATCCCTCGGATTTTCTAACGAGTGGCTTAAGCACCACCTCCGGGGAGAGCCTGTTGTTATGCCCGGCGACAAATGCATTCTTCAGGGCAGGTTTCTCATATGAATACAGTTTCGAAAGCGATAGCGTCACCGAACGTTCAACCCACTATCTATGTCAAGAAGCCTCCACCATATTCTAAAAATATAACAGATAGAGATCGTTATTCGATTCGCTACGAAACTACTCCCGAGCTTTTATGAAAGGCGAAGAACTCACTTAAACAAATTTCGAAACGGGAATGAAAGGATTAGATTACCAAGCAGCCCGCCCTTGGAGTTCAAAAACAGAGAAATCTACAAATCAACACGGACAACAACGACAAGAAAACTTTTCGAATGTAGCCATCAAAGCATAACTGCTCAACCAAAAACATCTAATATCGGAGGTAAGTAAAATGTTTATATGAATTTGAATTTGTATATATTCGATATGTATGTATATGTATGTGTATGTATGTGTATGTTTGTGTATGTATACATGTGTATGTATACATGTGTATGTATGTGTGAATGTTCATTTAATTTTATAATGCATAATATATATATGATCACATCACTTATCAAGGTGAATCCTGATCCATCGAGCCCTACCCTACTAACATAGAAAAACCTCCTTCCTGTGACCTTTGTGGGGATGCAGAGGTAAACACGATCCCTAATCAGCAAAGGTCACACTAACTTTCCTTCCCTATTCCCAACTGATTGCAAGGACGTGGCCGGCGCCGTTATTGATTATTAAAGAAATTGAGTCACTGAAACGTGTACAGTGAGAATGGTCGGTTACTCCTAGCCCCATTCAGTTGATTCATTGTGCAATTTCACTGATTCTGATCAATCACGGAGTAGCAACCATCGATACGTGCAGTCAGTCAAGCTAAGCTAAGCTAAGCTAAGCTAATACAAATAGACAATAAATACTTAAACAATTAATATTATTGAAGGGCATCAAACATTATAAAGTAATACGACTTATTCTAGGTCATCCAAATATACGACCTACAGTTGTAACAAGAGCTTTTTGGACTATGAAAAGCTACAATTTGTATTGAAACATATGCATTGAATACCTTGGAAGAACAGTAGACATTATTATATAATCTTAGGATGTTCTAGGTCATCCAAACTATCCTGGAATTCAAAACTTAAAATCTACTTAATATGTTTGTATTTGACCAAATCAAGTGAGTCGTCTAAAATGTTGATAGATATAATAAAATTTATTGGGATATTCTAAGTCACCAAAACTACCCTTGAGTTCTAACTTTAGGATCCACAGTTGTAACATTAGGTTTTCAAACTGTTGAAGGTAATGATAGGGATTCAAACAAATTCAGTAAATATTTTGTAAGGTCACAAGTAATTATAAGATTAACTTGGGCGGTTCAAGTTCTTAAAAATTCAGCTAAGCTTCCTTTTTACCGAATGTAAATTGCCGGGTCTTTCATTTAACACCTGCCATAAGATTTTGTACAGTCTACTTGTCCACTTTATTCGCCGCAGAACGACAGTTTGCCTTGGACTGTTTCCCGCTCACAACAGCTTTTTGAGTCTTCTTAAGGATCCGCTTGACGATGGCCCAATATTGTTCGGTTGGGCGGAGCTCTGTTGGGACGGAGTGTGTTGGGAGCGTGCTTGTCCTTGGGCACCACTTGAACGTTGTTAGCAGCATTCCGGGTTTCAAGAATTGAACGTTTGAATCTTATTTCCACTCATTGTTCGCAAAATCAGATACGTCTGTTTGAAAAAGTACTCGAGAACTTGTCTACCAAAAGCTTCTGTCAGACACCGTTGCACCACGGGCGCATGAACATTTCAGTGAAACGCAAAATGCGTTTCAACCAGACTGGACACCTTCAAATCTATCGAAAAATACTTTGGAGCAACGGGAGCAGACTTTTTCTGAGATATTCAATCAAAGATGTACAATCTCTCCTGATACACACACCCATGAACTGGTCTCAAGTCCTGTGGTGCCTGTATTATGCCACACACATCGCTAAATCACTTTAAAGATAGTTAAAAAAAAACCCAGGTTGCTAAAACGTGTGTGAAAAAGAAGTTAGCAATATTCAAACAGTTACAACACTAGTATCATCCAAGATCTACGATCATAAATCTACAATTCATTTTTAGACGCAAATTTAATTCAACTCGAATTTTTTTTTAATATTTTGAAGAAAAAACTATGCTTTTAAACACAAATCTTCATCTTGAAGGTTATTTTTGTAATGCGAGGATCTCTGAATTGATGAGAAATATAAGCTATCCAATACCGAAAACATTTGCGAAATTTATTCTAAATCGAAGATTGCCATGCCTTTTTCAATCTGTTCATGTCATTTTTTTTCTTGTAAATGCTCTGACTCAAGATGAAATTGAATTCTACTTCAAATAAAATCCTCTTGATGCTTGAACTGGTTTCGAACTTACATGAAACATAATTTGTCCATTTATGCGCTTTTAAAGATGGCTTACCTGAAAATAGAAATAAATGAAATAATGGAATTAGACAAAATTTCTTTTCATAAATACGCATTAGATATTGAATAATCCCTTAGTATGGCACCATTACGTTATAACGGGTGGCCACCAAATATCGGGAATGGAAAGAATGGCTCGAGAAAAACGACAAAGAAGTACAGTTCAATCTGATTTATTTTATATAAGGGTTCACCTTAGTCTTTAATATTAGCTTTATGAATATTAGCATATGGTCCGTGGTCCATCGTGTGGCGCAGCTTAGTCCTAGCACATGACCGCTAGACGGCTGCCCCATCAATTCTACAGATGCTGATTCTGCTCCTGCTGAAAAGTTGCTTTGTGTCCTTGACCTTCCAAATAACCTTGTATACAGTATACAGTTGTATACCTTAACAGACCAAAAAAAAAAAGAATCCTCGGTAGTACGACCCTGCAGCAGATAAGTTGTATTGCGGTCTTTTGGCATAAATGGTATCTAGAAAATGAGAAGAAAGATAAGTATTTTCCATTTGATTCCAACTACCTTTATTGCTTATCTTGACAGATACGCGTATTTCGCCTACAATGTGCAGACTTCTTTGGTGTTGTGTACTAACACTCGACACTGAAAAAGTCTGCACATTGTAGACGAAATACGCCAGCTGTAAAGATAACCAATAAAGGTAGTTGGAATTGAATGGAAAATACTAATCGTTCTTCTCATTTCTAGTTACGGGTATTCCACTAAACAGAATGCACTTTCCAGGATTCATAAATGGTATCTTTTGGGTCTTCAGGAAAGTTACCGTCTTTTTCGCGTGGTGTTTCTGAAGGAACACAATGAGCGTTTACCGCAAACACGCTGTTTGGAAGGCTTGCTGCCCGAATGTTTTGATAACTTGTTAAGCATATTGCGCAGCGATCAGTTTGTCTTCTTATCCATATTCTTCGTTGGAGGGCCATAAACTTTCTTTCGGATTACAGTCATGGTTGACAGAGTACGTTATGTGACAGTTGTCTAACCATATTCACATTTAAACATGCTGGAGTGAAAGTGTGTGTGTGTGTGTGTGTGTGTGTGTGTGTGTGTGTGTGTGTGTGTGTGTGTGTTCGTGTGTGTGTTCGTGTGTGTGTGCAGCTTTAATCCGAGAGCTAGAACGTGATAGCTCTACTGCAGATCCAGCAACCCATTTCAGAATGTCTAGAGAGTCACGCCCATTCTGAGTTTACTTTCACATACGATAAGCCCCGCATGTAAACATTACCGATATCATTTAGATAAGGGCACTGCAACACACTTCTCAATATGGAAATGTTAACATTCCAAACCAGGCACGTATTTGGTATTATTTGAAGATAAGGTTATTGTTATATAGTTACATATAGTCAGACACATCTCACCCATGGCCGCTTCCTTAATAACACTCGCTTGTTCATTCGAAACGTAAAAATTCTCGACGTTGATTCGTAATTAATTTCATGCACTTGCGACAAAATAAGCGCAAAAATTAACGTTGCCAAACCGCTCGTAAGATATGCAACTTACACAAGAAAGCTCTGTACACTACGTGCTAAACGCATCTGAAATTATGTGGCAGCCTTTCACGCACGCATGCGCATTGTCTTCGTTTGCTGCTTCTGACAAGCAAATGGCCGTTTTCTACATGCACAGCTCTTCATTTTTTTCACTCCACACTCTGCCAACAATATCAAATCCCCGCTATAAGGCGACTCTATATCGAACTTCAAAACTGCTAATGATCATAGGTTCACTTGCGACAAAGCGGACAAACAATAATTTATGTCACAATACTACCACTAATTAACAAAACTAAGCTAAAGTAACTCTTCTTCCGGGTGCGGGGGTACTGTAGTGAAAGTGTGAGTGTCACAATTTTCTGAACATTGTAAGGATTCATTCACATACGGTGATATTTCTCTGAAAGCATTATTGTTCTGGTAGAAAAGTTTTAAAGTCGTTCCCGTTATTTGGTGGCCATCCGTTAGATGAGAACATTTGTTTCATTTTTCCCTTTCAAGCACGAATTTGACATAAGCATTGTCACACTGTCTCTGATAAATTTACATTTTATGTATCTATATTTGTATCATTATAAGACTTGCTCAAGTCTTTTATGAAAACCATAAGGAATCAATTAGGAGTGCATCTGAAAGTTGTTATAAGCATTTGATACTTCATAGAGATTAAATGCATACTATTTTAGAGTATATACATATAAAGTTTTGTTTACATGTCAAAAAGCCTATCTTGGTTTGTTTTGCTTTCATTATCACAATTTTTCGCGATAGTTCACGGATTGAAGTTGAAGAAAATTTGCACACTTTGTGTACTAAAAAGAATGGAGCGTACAATAGGATTGCCAAAAAGGTTGAAGTACATCCAATAAGTGCAAAAATTAGTGATTGAAAAGTATGGTGAGTGTAATGATTTGAAGACATGCAGGAAGCAGAAAGTACCAAAGCAATCTCCGGAGTAGAAGTATCTTTCAAAAATTAGGTCCTGAAAGCTGTACAACCGTATCTCGAATAATCCCTCTCAAAGCGTTTAAATGAACGACGAAACCTACGTGAAAGAGGTTTCCAGAACACTGCTGGGACCTCAATTTTACACCAAATTGGTTGGGGAGAGTGTCTAAATTTCAGATACGACTATTGCAATGGAAATTGGTGAGAAGGTGCTCGTTTGGCAGGCAAGCTGCACATCCCGAGTAACACATCTTCATGAATTTATGTTGAGTAAGCTTCTTTATAACCAAATCTAGTCGTATAAAAGAATTCTGAATCGTTATAACACTTGTGTATTACTTGGGATGTGCCTCGCGATCTTCAATTTTATACACAAAAAGAATTATAAATGCTGAAATTTGCCGCATTTGTTTCCACTAAATCGAAAACATGATATTCCTACACTCTTCTGGCTGGATAAAACCTCTGCTCATAACGCCATATGAACTTTCCAGTGGTTTTCTGATAAAAACGTTGATTTCATTGAAATAGATATCAACCCATCAAACTGGCCCCAACTGTGACCAGTCGAGCGCTAATGGGTAGTCGTCAAGCGGAAGCTTGAAAAGGCAGGTGTAGTGGCCCACATAAATGTAGTACTTCTAAGAAAAACTGGTCACCAGGTACAGGAAGTGCAAAAAATCAATGGTCAGAACTTAATGAACGGTATTATGGCTAAAGTACGATCTAATAACCGAAATCAGCTATCTGATTTATTTGTTAGTTTAACTCATATATCAACATACTTAGCTGTGAAACCATACATTGTTTTTATTTTATAAAATAAATTTAAATGTTAATAAATTAATGGAGATAGGTGAATATAAAAATATAAACATTGTCATCAAAATCACTCGTTGTTACGCTCTTCGATTATAATTGTAGATGCTGTTGATCGCAAGTTATGCAGAAAAACTGTAAAAGTAAAAAATTTACTCGATTTTGCATTGATCTTGTAGATAAAGGTTTGAACTTTAAGGTTACGTATTCCGTGTTTACAAATCTTGGCAAATAAGGGAGTAAGATATCTTGACTCGCTATGCGAGGCCTTTTTGGATCTGGCGTTTATTACAAAACCAGAAGCTGCCACTCTACTCCCATTGCATTGTTGAACATTGATCATCATTGTAGACCATTCAACTGAAAACTAGACGCCCACTGTACCAATGATTTCTGAATGCGACTCAAATCCATCTGATTCGAATTTCAGGTTTTGTGACCTCGTCTCGTTGAATAACAAACTGTTTACCATTAATTGGCAACAGATTTTGGAGGGCAATTCCGTCGATGCTACTGCTGACCAGTTCTATAACAAGCTGTACGAAACATTATATGCACGAGTTCCATTACGACGACATGTTATGAGACCGACTTCAGCGCAATCATGGTGGGACGCAGCGTTACAAAATTTACGGAACGTTTTACGTAAATCACACAAACGTTATCTCAGCACTAGATCCAGCGATAGCAAAAAAAACTTCGTTCAATCGAGACAAGAAATAAAGAACTATCGAAGTCCAGTTACGAGGAATACATCTAACAAATGCAAGTGATCCTTAAGCCAAATCCATCAGCATTTTGAATGTATGTTAAGTCGTAACGATCACATAATCGTATTCCGGACACAGTTGAGTTCAACGGAACCACCGCTAACACATCTGTTCGACTTACTGTGCGGCAATATTGACTGTCCTTAACTTCTTCAAGACGTCCCGCTGAATGTTCCTCTGAGGCAATTAAGGAGCAAAGGACTAGTAATGGTTTCAACCACCCACTCGACACTTGCTAACGAGCCTTGAATGGCAATAATGCACATTTCAATTTTAAAACCAACAAAAAGCCAATTTAGAAATAGTATTAAGAACATTAGAAATAAGAGTAGTCTGTACGATTTTATATCAAAGATGACACAACAGTAAACCACCCTTGCGCTGAACTGGCCGGCTTGACGTGCCGCAAGGGCTCAGTAGGGATTCTAGGACCCGAAGCTAAGAGTCAGTTCCATTGTGGTTATATCACATCAATTATGTTTTCCACTATAGCAGCAGCACATCGATATTGTAGATATACTATTCTTTGTAATTCCAGGTCATCCAAGGAACTCCTAAGTATTTTTGAATAATTTTAAATATATTTTGTTTTTTTTCGGTGGTTGTGATAATTTATCTAAGGTTAGTAGTGCATGAGCGGGCCCGTCTACAATTGCAGCAGGATCACAATCTGTAGATTTGTGAATACAATTAAAATTGGTATTATCATTTTATACTATAACAACCCTTCGCTATTTTATCTATATTCTATGCCATTTTCACTGAAAAAAAAAATGTAGGAAGTATTATACACGACAAATTCTACTTAAAAAAGCATTTCCCTTATTCACCAAAACTATATAATTTATAATCATTGCTTTCCTGTTTCCCATTATCATTTATAGATCCAGACCAATAAGAGTTATCGGACTTTTTTTTTGTCTGGTTTTACTTAATCTACGTTTTTGGGCATTATTCATGCTTATGTAAAATTTATTTCTCATAAATGTTTGCTGTTTTCAGCTTTTCCAAGACTATTAGGATATTAAAACATATCTAATCTTTGTTTTTTCAGTTACAAACCAGTGGATAACAGATATATATTATACTTACACTTATTATGTTATTTGACTATAACTGTGAAAACAAATTCTTAATAGATATTAATTTTATCGAAGCTGCAACAGCGGAAGTCTTTCGATGACCAGCTAAGTTACGGATATATATTCTACTATAGTTTACTGGCTTGCTCGTATTTTTATTTTACATTATAACGTAAGAATATAAGAATCTGATTTCATGTTGAGATATTAAATGATATGATATTATCTATGATAATGGTGATGATTTAACCTGTCTTTCAGCTTTTCCAGGACATTTGAGATATTAGGGCCTACCTGATTTTTCTTTTCAGAGAGAAACCAATGGATGTCTGATGTACTTTGTACATGCATGTTTACTATTTCAAAATGTATACTATTTAGTATTTATATTATAATATCTTACTATTTTCATCATATCATTGTATATTACTTATTATCATATTAAATTTTCAGGATGTGGAATTTCAACGTTGTATACATGTACATGTATTTTCGTTTTATATATTTAAATATTCTTACAGATCATATTTATTCATAGATATTATTAATTGAATACATTCATGTTTCATCATATATGATTTTATCAATATATCAATTATCAATTGATCAATATATATATATATATATATATATATATATATATATATATATATATATATATATATATATATATATATATATATATATATATATATATATATATATATATATATATATATATATATATATATATATATATATATATATATATATATATATATATATATATATATATATATATATATATATATATATATATATATATATATATATATATATATATATATATATATATATATATATATATATATATATATATATATATATATATATATATATATATATATATATATATATATATATATATATATATATATATATATATATATATATATATATATATATATATATATATATATATATATATATATATATATATATATATATATATATATATATATATATATATATATATATATATATATATATATATATATATATATATATATATATATATATATATATATATATATATATATATATATATATATATATATATATATATATATATATATATATATATATATATATATATATATATATATATATATATATATATATATATATATATATATATATATATATATATATATATATATATATATATATATATATATATATATATATATATATATATATATATATATATATATATATATATATATATATATATATATATATATATATATATATATATATATATATATATATATATATATATGATATATATATATATATATATATAATATATATATATATATATATATATATATATATATATATATATATATATATATATATATATATATATATATATATATATATATATATATATATATATATATATGTAATATATATGTATATAATATATATATATATAATAATATGTATGTAATAATAATATGTAATAATATATGTATGTAATATATATAATAATAATATATATATATATATATATATATATATATGTAATATATAATAATAATATATATGTAATATATAATATATATATATATATGTATATGTATGTAATATATAATAATAGTAATAATAATATGTATATGTATATATATGTGTATGTAATATTAATAATAATATGTGTAATAATAATGTGTGTGTATGTGTGTGTATATTAATGTGTGTGTGTGTGTGTATGTGTGTGTATGTGTAATGTGTGTGTGTAATAATATTAGTAATATTAATAATAATAATAATAATAATAATAATAATAATAATAATAATAATAATAATAATAATAATAATAATAATAATAACGTAATAATAATAATATGTATGTAATATGTATGTAATATGTATGTAATGTATGTGTGTATGTGTGTGTGTGGTAATGTGTGTCAATGGTAATGTGTAATGTGTGTGTGTGTAATGTGTGTGGTAATAATGTGTGTGTGTGTGTGTGTGTAATGTGTGTGTGTGTGTGTGTATGTAATGTAATATGTGTGTAATATGTAGTATTATTAATATGTAATATGTTCTTACGGATCATGTTCATGGATGTTATTGATTGGATACGTTCGTGTTTGTCATATGAGTTTATCCAGTAGTAATCAGTTATCAGTTGATCAATGTAATAATATGTATATGTATGTATGTATGTAATAATATCAATAATAATAATAATAATAATATGTAATAATAATAATAATATGTATATGTATGTATAATAATAATCAAATTTTCAGATCCTCAGATTACGTACTCATGTATGCTTGTTTCGTTTATATGTTTCATGTTTGATATATATTACATGAACCTGATTATATTTCATTGATTTAAAACATATAAATACTGGGATGGGAGGGTGCATCAGGGCATCATTGGGGTTTCCAATTGGACAATGGAGTGGATTGCCAACCGGAGTCTAGGAGGGATGTGTCTATGTTCACTTGGTTGCTACATTCCCTTCCAACAGTATAAATGAATTTGACGCGCCTTTCTCAAACAAACCATCATTGACTTAGTTGAATTGCGTATTTTATTTTATTCGTTTTATTGGATCATATTACTGGAAAATTCTCTTATTCCGCAGGTTTCGCGTAAGTGTCTCTGCTTACGGACCTGCCCAACCCTTTGGCTCTTCATACGGCAGTATGTTGAATTTAGAACGGTAACAAAGCATGATCTTTCTGTTAAGTGGAACGCATGCAGAGGCAAGGCCCACGCTAGGATGGTGGCTTCCTACATACATACATACATACAAGATGACACAACAGTATACCAAAACAAGCAACTATCTTTGATCTTCAAACTGTGCTTCGTTTAGTGCCCTCAAAGTCATCAATAGAAAGAAATTTAAACAATATAATAATCTTTTTTCAACTTCCACCCTAAGGAAAGTAAAATAAACTGCTATTAAACGACACGTGACATGAAAGATGAGTTTCTTGGCAAAAATTTCGTTAAATTTAATTATATAAAATTCTGTAGAAACGAAAAATGATCTAAATCGTTAGTATAAAAGTATAGAATTTTTATTATGAACATTAAAGGTCCACCCTAGTTAACACCCAAAACAAGAGATAGATCTTATATTTTAGATTAAAGCTTCCCAAGACTAAAGTTTTTTTTAATTTATTTTCAACCAGTTCGTTTATTTGTTAGGTTCAGGTGTGTGTAACACTTTGCGGAGCCGATTTCAATATTGTTATTTACAATGTTTTTTTTCGATTTTAGTAAAGTCGGGTGCCTATTACTCGTGGCTTGCTCGAGGTTAATGGAACACATAATTGTTTAGAAGGGGTTACGCAGGTAACTGCTTAATATAGATTCGCAAGAATCTAGACTGGGTACTCAATTCGAGGATTTCTTCAAAGTTTTCAAGTTTTCACCAAGGTTGTTACTTATGCCATTTTTTATCAGTATTCTAGATGAGGGCTCCTAGAAGTGGATTTACTTCTGTCAGAACCTCCAGAGGCTGTTTCTTACCGAGAGGAAGCAAAAAGAGTTATATTCTAGAACGAAAGAATAGTTCGAATCTAAGAGGGTTTGCGCTGTTCAGTGGAACCAGCTGTACCTGCTAGAAATGGAAAAAATTATGCGTTTCGTCCATTAAATTCAGGGAGACTACCTTTACTTATGCCAGGCAGATACCGCGTGTTTCGTCTGCAATATGCAGACTTCTTCAGTGTCTCGTTGCTCAAGTCGGGTTGTGGTGAATCTGAAGGCTTCGCTATGCATTGCAGCCAGCAGTGGAGCTGGCTTTCTAGTAAACAGTACCAACTCGGTTTTTTTTTCGGTGATTGCTCGATCGTCAAGTTTCTGGCCCAGATGAACAGATTGATTAGGGGTGTTGCAATTGTCTTTGGAAGATTTCCGCACGTTGACCTCTAAAGGAGCTCACAGCATTGTCTGCAAGTTGTGTAAGCGTGCATCTTTTTTCGAAGTAGTTATCAGTATCTTTAACTTAAAAATTATTACGTAAAGGACTTAAACATGAGCCTTGTGGTAAGCCCATGTTGTTTATTATGGAAGTTGTCAGTTAGCCTAGATTGAAGGTCATTTTTTATGACAGATTTCATAGAAGTAATTTGAAAACGATCAGTCATCAGTAATTCGATTGGAAATCACATACCTTATACTTGACGGCTGGCCAAGCAGTAAGGAGAAGTTGATTGGTAATTATAGTTTCTTGGAAGTTATCCAATCAGATTCACAGTAATTGTGATTGAGATCATTGCGATTATGGCGAAATATTTTATTTTTATCGGTTAAGGCAGGTTTTCGTTAATTAATTAGATGAAAGTAATAGTTCGAACCTACGTTCAGATCTCTAACCTTGGCATGCTTTCTGCGCGAAAGGACTGTGATCTATCCTATTGTATCCCATGACGTTGATATGTCTAGAAGTGTTTTCATCTCATCAGGTAGAAAACTTTTCTATTCGAAAAAAATCACATTCATCTTCTAGTACCACGAAATTGATCGCCCTTGCTGGTAAATTAAGCAATAATTCAATAAATTTCACTTTACCTTAACCACAGCTCAGCGGTCGGTGGCCGGTAGATTCGATTCGTCTGCACTGAGTCCAGAAAACTATTAGCAAAAATTACCTGCTTCATGAGGTGCTCAATACTGCGGCATTTTACACTCCGAAAATACAGAGAAAATGAACCACACACACAAATCGAGTTTTAATTGCAGCCAATTAGCGACCTCCGCAGAGTTGTGGTTTGCTAATAAAGTTTATTGCGCCCCGAGTTGGGCTGCACAGCGCACCTGTTTTCTCTCTTCCAATTACAAAATATTTACGTCAAGCCATGCCGCGTACAAGGCAATT
>JASCZW010018357.1:0-15549 GCA_034211315.2 Aedes japonicus | reverse complement strand
GGATCTATTTCCCGCATTCACTTTCCAACGTTTGGTAAATTTCGGTGGATTCTTATTTTCTCACTTTATCATCCACTACTGCACAATGCTTCAAAATGCTCCCCGTTCTGCTCTCACTGATTTCGGTATTTGCTGGAGGAAAATAAACCATCATTCCTCTGCATGTCAGAAAGGAAAGGTGATTAAACGTTAAAAAGCCTAATATTGCAAAACTCCGCCTTTCTCTATCAAAGTATGCCATGTTTTTTGTTGTCTATCTCCACCGGAGCCGCTTCTTAGCGCCAACCTTCATGCTCTAGTTACTTTGAAGGAGCCGTAGGTTCTTTGTCTGCGCCATTGTTCCGCCTGACCGAATTGGGGAAGCCTAATCCATAGCCATATCGAAAGTAGTGTGGCGATGGTCTGTTATACCATCAGCTCCACCCAGCAGCAAAGTTCATCATCGTGCCACACATTGTATCAGAATCGTGCACAAGACGGATTTCAACCGTCGAACAGTTTTGCTTGAGCGGAAGATGCAGCAAACGTTCAAGTGAAAAACGGAAGTCAGGGTGGCAAAATATCCCGCGCGCCTTGAACCGGGAGTTCGTTTCGACCGGCTAAACAGTCAAAAAGTATTTGACCAGCATTAACATCGTCATGAGGGAGCGGAAGTCGAGGCCGGCCCCGAAGGAAACGCATATGATCACCCAAAGCAGCTACTAAAGGTGCTAGGCAAGAATGTCTTCCTTGCGAAGCCTAGCGTAGTTGTGATCATGAATGACGCTCGCAGGCAATGACTGGCAGGCAGTGTTGACAAAAGTCATCGTCAAAGCACATAACACCACAGTAGCGACGAGGTCTGTTGCCTTCAATGTCGCGCAAGGGAAACATGTTGACTTGCAACGCAAAGCCTATAAAGTTGTAACGGCATACAAGTTCGATGATGCCAACTAGTTGTTCGTCACAAACTCTTCTAGTCACGCAACAAAAAAATATTCGAAGAACCATAAGTCATCGTTTTGATGATGCATGAATATTTTGTAATCGCCACACCTTAGCATGGTGCATGACGAAAACCGGTATGTTTTGGTCGCTAAATCTAAGAATGGCGAAGACCGTCCTCTACAGCTGTAAAGGGTTATTCATAAGTCACGTCGACTAATTTTTGATATTTTCAGAACCATCTCGCCCTTCTCGGCGTTTTCTAAAGGCCATTTTATACATTTAAATGAAGCGTAGATTTTGGCCAGACCTTAAAGTGGTTTGTGAACATTTGATTATTCATATAACAATTTTCTATAACCTGTTGATTAGATAAGAAAGCAGAAGACATTGTATGATTTTTATAACCGACGTACCTTCAAGAATATCTTCGCTAAAACATAATTCAACTGAAAATCTTTGCAACTTTATTATTGAAATTTCAACCTTTCATACGTTGATTTGAAGGCACAGCAAAAATGGAAGAAATATATAAACATTTACTAGGCTCATCCTTTTCGGTAATTTTAGCTACTGAAACAAGTTGACATGAAAGCGTTCGAAGCGAAGAAAGAACTTTTATATTACACCGAAATTTTGTCCGATGGTGTTATCATAGCAGTTTCAGCCAATTTCAAGTTAGAAATCCTTTCTGCGAATAAATTCAAAGAATTTGAGCCTGTTTGGGTAAAATCATGCATTGCTGGCAAAACACACGTGTTTGCCTCCGTGTTTGCCTCCGTGTTTTTTTCCACCAGATCGTGCAAATAAAACTGTTCATGAATCTTTTTTGTTTTCAAAACGCCTAACAAATTGTATCACAATTACCTCCTAAGACTAAAGTTCACCATCTATGGTGACTTCAACCAAAGATAAGCTGACTTTTTTCAGGTCTCTGAAAATAAAAGCATCTTACTTCCAGTTGTTGCAGACAATGAAACACTGCAGTTTGATTTCGACAAAACTGCTAATTTAGGTCTTAATAAAAGTAATAACGTCAAAAATCAGCAGGACTGTTACTTAGGCTTTCTGCTGAGCAATGTACACGAAGATATATGGGTGAATGAATTATTGAATCCCTTATGGTAAAATGAAGCATTGCACACAGCATTCGAATTCTCTCTATTTAATAATGAAACTCAAAGACCCAACGACTGTGAATTCGAGGAAATCTTTGTATATCACATAGCAAATTATGAAAATATTAAACGCAGATTAAGCTGTGTAAACTGCCAACTTATACTACAAACTACCAAAATGTCGTGTAAATTTCAGTATCACGAGACCGACACATGCAAGCGTCCTTTAGCACATAAAAATGAGTTGAAAGATATGCGACAATAAAGACTAGACTCGGAAAAAATTAGACACACAAAAATGATCACCAAAAATTCATTTTAAATCGGATACTTCCCAAATTTTGAGGGATTAAATAAAAATATATTAATCTTTTGGTCTAATTTATTTATTGAATTTCCTCCCCAAGCTGAATGCTCGCACATTTCTCTTAACACTGCTCATGAGATCTTGGGCGAGGCTTTGTCCATCTTTCTTACACAATTTCTCCCAGTTTTTCTTCAAAGCTCCATCGGTTTTGAATGTTTGTCCGCTTTTCTCCAACTTCTTCTTTATTATCGCCCAAAACTATTCGATCGGACGAAGTTCTTGTGTATTTGTCGGGTTCGCCTACTTTGGGACCACATTAACGCCCTTCGCTTCGTACCAATCCATTACAGGCTTGGCGTAATGGCACGAAGCGAGATCCGGCCAGAACAGCGTGGGACCACGCTGAGAGTGGAGGAAGGGCAGCAAGCGCTTCTGCAAGCATTCCTCTCGATAAATCTGCCCGTTTATGGTGCCGGTTGTAACGAACGGCTTGCTGTACCGTCCGCACTCGCAGATCGCCTGCCACAACAGGTACTTCTTCGTGAATTTGTCCATCTTTCTCTTCCGGAACTTTTCCGGAACGTACCGACAAAAAACTCGAGGCCGGGGATTTGTTTGGTGTCCGCCTTGATATATGTCTCGTCGTCCATGACGAGACAGCCTGGCTTGACCAGCCACTCACGGTACAGCTTCCGCGCACGCAATTTGGCCACCGTGTTTTGCTTGTCAGTCCGGTTTGGCGCCTTCCTGACCTTGAAAACACGTAGCCCAGTCCGCTTCATGGTCTGCTGGACGAACCACTTCGACGAATTGACCTTTTTGGCCACGTCTCGGGTGGAAAGGTTCGGGTTATTCTTAAAGTACTGCCTTATCTTCCGCGCCTTCTCTGGGTATTCCGTTTTCGGTTTCGGCCGCTTCCATCGCGATGGTCTTCGTCTCCTGGAACATTTTCACAACGCGGTTCGCAGTGAATGGTGGATTCCAAGCCTTTTGCCGATCCATCTGTTGCGACTGACCAGGATTATCGATCACCGCGCCCAAGATTTGCTGGCGTAGCTCTTCTTGTTACGAATGCATCTTGAAAACTACTTGACAGATGCACACATAAACATAACACTCTAAACGAGTATTACCCAAAATTTCATAAATTTTTACCCACGCGATGAAAAGTTACACCTAAAACAAAGTGTCGCATTTTTTCCGAGGTCAATCTTTAAATTCAACCAAACACATCTTCCGTCGAATTGCGTATGCGTCAGTCTCCGAAACCATAATTTTTCACGAAATATTTCTTTACATTCCCAGACTTTTATCAAACATGAATTACGTCTCGTGTAAAATTCACAATTTCTAAGTGTGTACGGAATGAAGGAAATGTTGAAATTGCTGTTGATGTCTACTATAATGTTTTGTTTTTGGAATTATTCATAAAGAGGTTCCAATCAAAATAATACGACATCATGGAAATTCAAAAAATTTTGTCTGGAATAACAGAAAAATAAAAAAATTCTAAAAATCGCAAGCAAAAGGTGAACAAAAATCACGAAAAAAAAGCAATGAAGCTTTAGAGAGATATTTAGACGTTTGTTATCAACTAAATTTAGCCATCGCATTTCAAGAGTATAACACTAAAATTGGAAGGGAAATAAAGTTGTGCCCTAAACCCTTTTTCAATTTCGTTAAAACAAAATTTAAATCTGAAAATTTTCCATCATCCATGCATCTAGATGAACGCATTGGCAGCAATTCGGAAGAAATATGCAATCTTTTTGCAACATTTTTCCAGGAAATTTATACCACCTGCTTCGAAAATGGCCGGGACCGGCACTTCTTTGAATTTATCAGACCGGTACAGACTCAAACACAAACTGAATAGATGATCGCGCCATCCGAAAAAAAAAATGATTTTGATTAAATTTATTGTAATCATACGATAAAATCAATAGTGCGTAAAATTTGAAGTATTGTTCATAACTATGAGATGACAATAGCAGTTATTGTTTCCACAATAGAATCTAACGTAAATTGAGACATTGACAACAGAATAACGGTGTTGTTATGTATCTTAACTATAGAAAAAATCTTTTTTTTTGAGCAAATTTGAGTCAATTACTATTGATTGTGTAGTTTCACAATTGCTGAAAATTCTTGCATATGGGTTCAATAGTAAATCTGTTGTAATAACAATATACATTTTTCATTTATCTGATACATGAACAATAAGATTCAACGGCGGCAGTAGATTTTAAAGTTATTTTATATTATTGTATTTTAATTTTATGGTTATTTTTATCCGGGCAGCTTCGCATGCTGTTCGATCTCACACAGCACACGGCGTCTTGCTGTTAGTTGTGTGAATAGCAACGCGTCCCCCCAGCAGCGTGCATTGTTTCCACCCTTCGAGAGTGGCTACAAAGCAAGCAGCCATTTTCTGTTGTTGTAGTTAAAGCGAGCAGCGTGGACCATCACTGTCGGCGCTTCGTATCCATGGATTCAATGATGCGGTGTGCACGACTCCACAATGTTCATCCTAACTTCGGCTCCCCTATAAAAGGGATACGTGAGTCTATGTCACTTTAGTGGTGTTAACGTCTTATTGAAAGTACCCAACGAGCTGGCACAATGCCTTTCGATGGTATTAAATTAACTCCCAGTAGTCAGTTCGTTTCACTCGTCTCATCGTCGTGTCTCAACCAAATAATCACAACACAACGTATGATCTGGTCAAACACTGGACGAAACACATGCGATGCGACAAATTTAGTGCACCGGAAAATTGTATCAAGGTAAGGCAAACTATGTGTTCGCGTCGTTTTGATTCCAGACCACGAAGAAGGAATATGAAAAATCGTCGTTGACTATCTTCATGCTTTGGGTGCAACAAGACGAAAATGGAAAGACGTCGCGTAGCTCAAATCGGTTACTTTTTTTTCTTTTTGTGTTTTGTATGACGTGAATAACTTTTGTCAGCTCTGGTTTGAAGCACCATTATCAATTTTACTCCTGGTCCGTCACCACAAGCCGTTCGTCTTACGCGTGAACACAGTAAGTTCCTTAGAAGTATTCACGCAACTACGGAAGACCTCGACTTCGATTTCAACCAATGCGACTACGACTAAGCTTTTGAAGATCTACGTTCACTGAACTCGAGGAAATTTTTCACGGTGCCAACGTCAACGTTGCGGTCACCACATTCTACGGCGTGATTTTCAGAACCATAAGCAGACACTGTCCTCTCCACAGACGTTAACCTCGCCACTCAAACAATCAACCTTGGTGGAATACCGAGACTCGACATCGACGTAACGTTCTTCGCAAAGCTCGCCGCTGGTTTCTGAGTCATCAAACTGCTGAAAATAGGTCAATTCTTCCCAGGCTCGAGGCTGAATACGCTGAATGTGTATCTTCCAAGACGAGGTTCAAGTGGATCCCTCCTATTTCTGGCGCTTTGTTAAAAGCAGAAAAGACTCACAATCGATCCCGGCGGAAATTTCTTTCGATGGCTCAACCAGTCGAGGCCTCGAAGGTTCAGTCAAACTTTTCGCCGATTTCTTCAAATTTGTCTACGATGCTGACTCTCCGCCGAGTTCTCCGGAGGTATGAATCACTTGTCATCATATGATATACAATTTTCGTGTCCAACCTTCACCGTAGCATATGTCAGTAGTGCACTGAGAACTGTTGACCCTTTGGAAGGCCATGGGTCAGATAGGCTACCTTCCGTTTTAATTCGTCGATGTGCTGAGCAACTTGCACCCCCTGTGTGTTTGCTATTCAACCTGTCGCTATTGGAGACTAGCTTTCCAGATGTATGGAAGTTGTCTGCGGTCTCTCCCATTCACAAAGCTGGAAACATCCATTATGTAAAGGATGGATTGCTGCTTAGCCAAGACGCTTGAACTATTGATTACCGAGTGAATGTATTACCAGCAGCTAAGCTCACCATCTCGCAATATCAGCACGGCTTCGTGAAGAATCGCTCTACTGCTACAAACGTAATGGCATATGCACTGAACTCCAGTTTGGAAAAGCGCTGCCAAGTTGGCAGTATTTGCGTATACTTTTCCAAGGGGTTTGATAAAGTACCTCACAAATATTCGGTAAAATCTGCCCGACCAACCATTCATCTTCAAACTTTCAGGAATGAAACACGTTATGAATATTTTTCCATGTTTGTTTTGTTCAATTTCAATTCCATATCCAAATGCACGAAACTTCTCCTTTATACTATCATAAGGTCCTGTACAACATTCGGACCAATTTTTTTTTTTTGCGTGGCGAACCATTTTTTCTTTATATCTTCCTCCGATTTCACTTCCTTAGAATGCTTCCGAAGTGTCTGCTCCATGATGGCTCAGTACTTTTAAATTAGCCGCAATTCCGGTGCGTTCGGGAGGTTGAAATGCTTCGGCACGAAATAGACCTTCTAAGCCTTGTACCACTCCAAACCCTCTTTCGAGTAATGGCACAAGGCTAAATTCGGCCAGAAAATCGTAGGACCATCGTGTGACCTCAGAAGAGGAAGTAGACGCTTTTGGAGGCATTTCTTTAGGTAGACCTGCCCATTCACCGTTTCAGTTGTCACGAATGGGGTGCTCTGCTGTCCGAGCACACGAGCAAATTGCTTGCCAAATCATATATATTCGGGCAAACTTTGACATCTTTGAATTTATTATGATGAGCTTCCGTGTACGTGTTTTACCTACCGTATTCTGCCATTCATCGCGATTAGGCGCCTTTGTACGTGTGTAGTCCTCCACGTTTTTTCGCATCTTGCCCGAAAGTTTCGGTTGAATTCAGTTTTTTCGCCACTTCTCGAATTGAAATGATGGGATTCCTCTTGAAAGCTTGAAATACCCGCTTGTGATCGTTAACACTATACGGAGATCCATTTTTTCCCCTTTTTCTCTCCAAAACACCATTGTACCATTCCCAGCTGAGCCATAAGCAGGACACGATGAGAAAGATCTGGATTTTCGAGGATTTTCGTTACAAATTTGTTGAAATTGTAAGCCTTATGCACTTGTGGCAAACGAAGTGAACTATTCATGACCAAAGATGCCATAAACCGTGAGATTAAAAAAACTGAGAGCCTTCAAAATCGCCCTTTGCAACTTATGAGATGCTGTCTCAAAAACAGTTGTTTTGAACCCATTTTGAAAACCGTGATATGCACCGTATTCTGTGGATTTTGTACCGAAAGACATGAATCCCAATTATCCTGAACTCCGTCCGACCATAACCTATTGAGTCATGATAAAGCGCGAATTTCGGAAGACCTAAGGAGAGGCATAGTACAAAAGAAAAAGATGAGGTAGCGAAAAAAACAAAGAAAAACGTATTGGAAATAACTGTACAGGTTCTGGTTGAGCGCACCAATCGCAACAGTCGAGCATTTTACTCTAAGTCATCCTAAGACTAAACAGACGAATGTAAGGGAAGGTCCATTAGTCCATTAATTATGTCACGCAGTAAGGGAAAAGGGGGGGATGGAAAACGTGACAATCCATCAAAAAAATTGAAGGTCCATACAAAAAACGTGATAAGAGGGGGGTAGAAAAAGTTAGTTTTTGCTTGACATAATTAATGGACATTCCCTAAGGGGCTATTCTTTTCTTGGGGAAGGGGGGTTACCAAAGTCCACGCTCCATGCCAAATTTCAAAAAAGAATATGGATAAAGGTCTACGAGGGGGGGGAGCGTTCTGAGATTTTCAAAAATGAGTCTACGTGGTTTATAAACACGCTGAAATAAAGACAAATACTGAACTAAAATCCACGTTGCGAATTGACTTTGAGCATCACCTAGAAAATCCTTAACTCTCTCATCGGGACATCGGAAAACAGGGTTAGTCGAGTGATTAAACGTTACTATGAAATTCTGAGCATCAGGATCACAAGTGTGTAGTAAAAGCGTTTAAGCGGAATCCCAATGCTTCGATCAGGGATGTGGACAAAAAGTTGAAACTGTCCAAGTCATTCGTTCAGAAATCCAAGGACCGGAAGGGACTGCACACGAACAAATTGCAGAAGGCTCCCAATCGTGACGGACGGCAAAATACGGTGGGAAAGTCACGGGTCCGGAAACTGTACACCCAGATGCTGACGAAGCCTCATTGTCCCATCATGGATGATAAGACTAACGTCAAGGTGGACTTCCCCCAGCTTCCGTGGCTACTGTTCTTTCCCACCCAGCACAAGTTTGATCTTCCGGAGGAGGCAAGGAAGCACGCACTTTCAAAGTTTACCAAAAAATACATGATTTGGTAAGTGATCTGCTCATGTGGCAAACGGAGTGCGCCGTTCGTGACTACCGGGACTGTGAACGGGGAGATCTACCTCAAGGAGGGTCTACAGAAGCGTCTACTTCCTCTGTTGAAGCAACACGAGGGTACTACAATCTTTTGGCCAGATCTAGCTTTGTTCCACTATTCAAATTTTGTCCTGAAGTGGTACAAAGCCAACGGGGTCACTATCGTACCCCATCGTAAATCGTAGGCCCATCGTTAAATACTGGGCTATTATGAAACATTTTTTCAACTAAGTTTGATTTTGAATAACTAATCCTTAAGGGATCTCAACACAATTAGTTGTTAAAAATCGTACACCCCGTTCACGCTACAACGTATGTTACGTGATATAGATTATCTTGATATCAGCATCTATATCTAGTTTTCACTGGAAATAATGTGCATGGCATTTGATATCAAGATGCTCTATATCACGTAATAAAGGTTGTAATGTGAACAGGTGTTATTATATTTTAACAAAACGTATGCCTATTTTCAATACTGTAATTATTTTACAAAGACAAAACACGCAACTCGCATCAGGAGACGTGCCAGCTAAGCCAACGTGCCGATTGAAAACAAAATCCGAAGTCTACGTCAGAAAAACCTTCGTGAAGTGATCAAATTTAACACACGAAAATAAATCTCCTCCATTAGAAGCAACTACTGATCCAAAGTCTCATTAGATTCACCAGTTAATGCATTTACCAACATAAATGTAGAAACCAACTGTGCCGCAACGAGTGTGAATCCATTGAATGCTGCTCTGGCTGGTTTCGGGAGGTGCAAATCCATCTCTATATTACCTGTAACACGAACGGATTAGTAATTGTTTTGTGTAATCATTAATTAACATTTTCCCCACCAATCGCTCTCACCAAACAAGCGTTTCAACACAGAACTGCGTACGAACATGGTATGTTTAGAGATAGGCGTCCTCATCGTCGTCAATAACCATGATTGTGGTGGTCAGTTCCGATGAAAACCACCTGTTCACCTGCTCGATTTTCATGTTCTCTCTCTCTCTCTCTAGTCAATGTAGCACTCGATGATGGTGCTAATGCAGTCTGTCATGTGGTACTTCATCAATTGATGTATTTATTTATAAGCTGTGAGATGTTTATTGTCTTGAAGCTAGGTGCCACATGAAAATGCTCTTCGATTACCAGGTTGAGCAAAATGCCGCAAGCTTCCTACGATGAAACTTCCCATTGCCCTACCGTATCATGGACGGTCATCCGCTCAAAATCCTCTTATCACAAACGCCTTCTCGATGTGTGCTCACTCGCGACGATATACCTAGTCTTACTCATGCACAGTTAGTAAATAAGAGGATTTCCTTCGGCATGAGTCGATTTTGCATATGTACCTTCATAGATTGGTACCAACGCATCCATCAAGAAGCCCCAACAACCGATAAACGGTGCTCGCATGCAGCATAATGTGCCTTCAGCTTTGTGAAATTAAAATCCTCCCGGAGCGAAATTCGACACCAGCGCTCTGACTTACCGAAAGGAGCTGCAACTGCACATGGACTGATAATATTATCGATGCGATGTCATCAACCACAACAATTGGCCAGTTAAAGGGAAAGAGAGAGAGAGCTGGATGGATCCTTGACCTCGGCTGTGGTTTGCCTAATCGGCTCATTATGGAATTGTAATTAGCTTAAGATCATGACGTTTTCGATTCTAAGCGCGCTCAACATTGAACGACCTTTACGTTGGCAATTTCAAACAAATGATGACTGAGAAATGCTTCTAACTTAAATGTTCAATTTCACCAACCTGCAAATCGGTGCATTCAATTGAATTCAATAAATATTAGCTTAATTCAAGATCAAACACACAGTCAAAACTTATTGAATTTGATAAAATTTAAATAGTAGTTTATTTTCGATGAAAATGTGAGCACAATATGCAGTTAAAATTGATACAAATTTTATTAACATATGTTAGCTTCAATTAAATCTTTTGCTTTCGTACATTCTGCAAGATGAGATGTAATCGTATGCGATGTAAAATGTGGACAAAGCCAATATTTATGGTCTTTTCCCATTTTATGAACTCTTTGTCCGTTCAGGGGGTCCCTTCCCTTGCTCTACCGCGCATTGTGGTAGCTAGGCAAAAGATTGTCTGCTTTGACCGGATGCCGCCTTTCAAACATGCCATACGCTCAATTTCAATTACTTCTTATCAATTTCACAACCTGGCGTGCTCATATGGACCAATCAATACTTTCTCTTCACATTTTTGGTTCAAGCAAAAATTGCTGTCCACTAGGGTTGCATGTTTTTTTTTTATTTTTAATAATCATTTATTTGTACAGGCCCAATCGAATAAACTTTACAGAGCCAAATTTTCATACTTTTATACATCATTTATCTTAAAACTAAAGTTAGGAGGATAGAGCCGATTACTCGCGGCCGTCTCGAGGTTAATAGGAATTACAAATTACGGATGGGAAAGAGGGTGGAATTTAAAGTATGGTTTACATAACACATTAAATTTAAATTCTAAATTATTGAAACACTTATAACTACACAACTTTTGGTTTTCTTTTTATTCGAACATTTTTGAAAGAGAAAAAAACACACGAACACAGAAAAAAAACTTATACTAAACATACATGTTAAACTAACTACAATCTAATGCTAATGTTAGTCAAAAACACATAAATGAGTTTCATGTACTCCAAATCACGTACAGCCAAAATATCTCGAATGGGCACATTGGGTTGTCTACCTCGAGCCCGAAGGGAATCGTAAAGCCCCGATCTGACCTCACGATGCTCAGAACAAGACCAAATAACGTGATCTGCGTCCTGATAGCTTTGTCCACATTCACAGAGATTGCTGTCGCTCAGCCAACCGGTATAAATGAGCGTTCAAAGAATAATGATTGGACATGAGGCGAGACATGACACGAATGAAGTCTCGACCCACATCCATCCCCTAAACCAAGATTTCTTCGACACCTTTGGGATGATAGAATGTTGCCATCGCCCCAAATCTCCTTACTCCCATTTATACTGCCAGCTGACGAGTGACTGTTGACGAAAAATAGGAAAAATTCGTTGAAGGCGATTTGTCGATCACAAATATCGCCTTCCATAGCGCCCACCTTTGCAAGCGAGTCCGCTTTCTCATTGCCGGAATTGAACAATGAGATGGGACCCATCAAAGGTGATGATAAAATAACGCGAAGATAAAGCACTTAGAGCTCCTGTATTTTCATGAGAAAATACGAGGAGTGCTTTACCAGCCTCAGGAGCGAATAGCCTCTATAGAACTGAGACTATCCGTGAAAATGAAGTACTGATCCGGTGGTAATGAGGCAACAATTTCTGGCGTAAAATGTATTGCCGCTAATTCAGCGACATACACGGAACAAGGAGCTTGAAGTTTACGGTTGGCGCTATAAATTTCATTAAATATACCAAAACCTGCTGACTCCTCTATCAAAGATCCGTCAGTGAAGAACGATTTAGTGGAATCAACTTGGCCAAACTTTGCAGCAAATATCACCGGAGCAATCATAGGACGATGATGTCTGGGATTCCACGAAGCTCCAGCTTCATGGATAAATCAAAATGAACCGAATTGTCGAAATCGGAGAAGCAAACACGATTGAAATGTTCGGCGAAGGGCTGACATCCTGTGTTATGTACAAATGGTACAAGGTCATGAAGCGAGTTTGAGGATTCAACTCAAGGAGCTTCTCAAAATTTTCGATCACCTGGGGTTCATAACTTCACACCTGGTGAGGAGCCGGAGATAATTCTGTAAACCGATCCGAGAGTGGCAACATGCCAGCCAGCACTTCAAGACTCATGGGTGTGAGTCGAGTGCATGCAACCCTAACGCGATACGAAGACACCGATACTGAATACGTTCCAGTTTAATGAAGTGCGACCGAGCCGCTGACTGAAAACAAAACCACCGTATTCCATAATCGACAAAATCGTTGTCCGGTACAACGTTAGAAGATCTTGTGGATGAGCTCCCCACCAGGTTCCGGTAATTGTGCAGAGAAAGTTGATCCTTGGCTGGCACTTTCGCTTCACATACTCAATATGGATCTCCAGGTGCACTTTGAATCGAACCCCAAGATATTTAAATGACATAGAATGAGCTATCGGCTTACCCCAAATTTGAAGCTTCGGTTGTGCTGGGTTATGCTTCCTGAAAAACTACCAACTCAGTTTTCTCCGTAGAGAATTCGATACCTAGCTCTAGAGCCCAAGTAGACAAATTGTCCAAGGTATCCTGTAAGGGTCCTTGCAGATCGACCCCATTGGGTCCCGTGACAGACACTACGCCGTCATCTGCAAGTTGTCTCAACGTACAGTTGTCACCTAGACAACCGTCAATGTCTTTGACATAAAAATTATACAAAAGGGGCTTAACGTGATCCCTGGGGAGACCCATGTAGCTAAATCGTGAAGCTTCGTAGAGGTTCCATGAGAAAAGCTCATATGTTTCTCTGACAGCAAATTGTACAAAGATTATTCATTAATGGTGAAAAGCCACAAGCGTGGAGTTTATCTGAAAGAACTTCAACAGATACTGAATCAAAAGCCCCTTGATGTCCAAGAATACAGAAGCCATTTGCTCTTTTTTGTCAAAAGCTAACTGAATATCTGTGGAAAGCAACGCGAGACAGTCGTTCGTTCCCTTACCCCTACGGAAACCATATTGAGTATCTGAAAGCAGGTTGTTCGTCTCAACCCATTTGTCCAGACGGAAAGGATCATTTTCTCCAACAACTTTCGAATACAAGATAACATCGCGATGGGTCGATAGGAGTTGTGGTCGGACGCGGAGCTTACCAGGTTTTTGAATGGCAATAACTCTCACCCGTCTCCAATCATCCGGTACAATGTTGGGTTCTAGAAACTGATTAAACAAGTTCAACATGCGCCTCTTCGCGACGTCTGGGAGGTTCTTAAGCAAGTTGAACTTGATCCTATCAGCGCCTGGAGCCGTATTGCCACACGAAAGGAGTGCGAGAGAGAACTCTACCGTTGAAAAGGGTTGGCTAATCTCATCTATCGAATACGTGTTTTCGCGAGGAATCATCCGTGCCGGCACAGAATCTGGACAAACTTTTCGCGCGAATTTGAGGATCCATTGGTCCGAGTACTCTTCGCTCTCGTTGTTCGTAGTTCGGTTACGCAACCTTCGCGCCGTGTTCCAAAGAGTACTCATCGACGTTTCGCGCGATAGCCCGTTCACGAATGTTCGCCAGTAACCGCGTTTCTTGGCCTTGATGAGGCTCTTAAGTTCACGTTCGAGAGCCGTGTATACTTCGAAGTGCTCAGGTGTTCCACGTCTACGGAAAACTTTAAACGCGTCGGACTTTTACGGTAAACCTCGGTGCATTGCTGATCCCACCATGGAGAAGGAGGTTTCCTGCGAGATGACGTCCCTGGAACTGGTCGAGTTTGAGCTTGAAGCGCGCTGTCTAAGATCAGGTTGGAGAGAAGTTATACTCTTCCAGCGGTGAAAGCCTTTCTACCGTCGTTACGGCTTCATCTACTGCTGTCCTAAACTTTGTCCAATCGATGTGACGGGTAGATCATACGTGACGTTAATCAGATTTCGACGGATTGAACCCGGTGGCAACCGAAATTTTTATGGGCAAGTGATCACTACCGTGGGGATCTTGAATCACATTCCATGTGCAATCCAACGATAATGTATTCGAACAAAGTGTGAGGTCTAATCTACTGCCAACTGAGGATGTACCAGCCAAACGTGTTACTTCTCCATTGTTAAGAACTGTCATATTGAAGTTGTCACTAGAGGTCATATATCAAGGAAGACCGGTTGTCATCGTGCAGTTCTCCCCAGCCTGTACCGTGAGAGTTAAGATCTCCCATGACCAGCCGTGGGCAGGAAGAACCGAACAAACATCTGAGAGTTGTTTTCCGGTTAATGGAGCTCTTGGAGGGCTGTAAACGGAAGCTGATGCAGAGGCTTTCTGTACCGTAGCAGCCTGACATGCGACAACTTCAGTACCTGGAATGGGAGGAAGGTTCTGCTCTATAGAGGAGTAGCACTTTCCCCAGTCCCCAAAGTACTCCCCACACGCGCAGTCCTCGCGAGTCAGGGCGAATAATATTGAAATCATGGAGTCGGAAGGTGGATTTCTGTGGGGAGAGGCCATGCTTCACCAAAGGACGAGAATGCATCACGACCCGAGTAGTGTGAGCTAAAATGTGAAGAGTATTCAGGAGATCGAGGCTTCAACAATTCCGCTGTACAGAACAGTGGTCAAGTCTGACCTCGTTTGGAAAATTGTCCCGTCGAGAGGAAGTGATAGCTGCAAGGATGGGCCACTTTAATGTTAATTTCTGCAAAGAGGTTTTCGCAGGTGGAAGCATTGCCATAACAATGCGCAGGAGGTCAATGGTACTTAAAGATACCTTCGGCAATGTCATCAAATGAGAACAGCCCACTGGGGGAGGGGGCTTTTGTTCTTTAAGTTGGCTTCAGGGGGTTTTGGATGTCCCCGGGAGAGATGGAAAGTCCTGGGTGTGGTTAGTACTACGAAAACCAGGTGGATTAGATTTTCTTTTTCTTTCCTTGAATTGGAGCGGCTGGTCTCCGGCTTCTTTTCAACGCTTTTCCGTGGAGCGGACGCGTCTTCGCTTCCTTGAAGCACCTTCCGGAAAATTGAACGTGTTCCTCTTCCTGGCCGAATCAAAGTCAGACTCGTCATCTGACAGAGAACAAGGGATTTGTATTGGCATCGGGTGATGGTGAGGCTTTTCACCATTTCAGCAAAAAGATTACTGAACGCTGTTTCAGCGAGCGTTCTAATTACGCGTTGTTTTGATGAAGGCATGAGGAGGTTCCTTTACAAAAGCGCATTTGGGGTGTGCTGTCTGCGCGCCATCCTCATGCTT
>JASCZW010018356.1:0-15563 GCA_034211315.2 Aedes japonicus | reverse complement strand
TGCTGAATATTACCAGCATGTGATGAATATGTAACTGAGATTCTCAGAAGAAGCACTACTTGAGTTATTAGTGTATGAATTTGATATCATGTTGATAAAATAATTTGAAATTATCTCAAAAAATTTGTTCATATAACAAAATTTGTACTCAAAATGAACTCTATGATAATAAAACAAATTAATATTGTGATATCCAACAAATATTAATTTGTTTTCTCTTTTGTTATTTTGGTTGTTTATACAGTTTCACTTTTTTTTTTTTTTAAAACACTATTTTTAAAAAACACTATTTAAAAAAACTTTTTTTTATACAGATTAAATGATAACATACTTAGTAATCAAACACTGATAATCTGATATTAGAACTTGTTATCAATTTGGTATAAACCTTTGCTCGGGTAGGGAGCGCGACCCCGGTATATAATTTCAGATCATCTATAGAATTCCCAAGTATTGTATAGTAGTTTTAAATTGTTTTCTTTCCTTGTGGAAAGTCCGTCTCAAATGGAGCAGTATCCACAGACATGCAGGCATTAGAAATATAATTGTTATTATTATTTTATATTTTAACATCCCTTCACAAAATGTTTTATGCTATTTTCAGCTTCGATTTTGCATCGTTGTAAGTTTTTAAGAGTTGAATTTAATAATTAATTCAAAAACTTAAATTGTTTATGATCCTACATTTTCCAATTCACAGACATAAATAATCATTTATGAGCTCAGTGGGAAACAAGAGTCATCAAAGAATCTCCTTTCTTTTCTTCTTCTTCTTCTTCTTTTTTATGTTGGATTTATTGAGTTTCCGTTTTTGGGCAGTAAGCATACTCATCTTAAATTTATTTCGCATTATTGTTTTCTTAAATTTTCATTGCAATTTTGCTACGTTTCCAGGTAATCAACAAAGAGGCAAATACCGGCATTTCATTATTATATTTACATTACCATAGTAGCACACTTGTTGCAAATAAGTGAAAGTAACAGTAATGTGACTCAATTAAGTCACAATCAAGTTTCTGCAACCAATTATGAGGTGTGTTGCTTGGGTATTTAGTAGTGCTTTACAACATCGAATCTGTTGTAGGCTTTTCCACTTATTACTGAATGTATTTTTCATTTCCGGTTTGCAAATGGACTTCTTACCAATTCTGAGCTAATTTGATTCATGAAGCGCTGTGTGCCATTTGGCTAGTGTCTGATTCCACAGTTCAATCTATGTTATTACTTCATCATAAATCGCCATATCATTATATTTGATAATATTATATCATTTAAACATTACTTATTGTTCTGTTGCCCATTTCTTTTTAAATCCCTTCTAATTATATCTTCCCTTTCCTAACTCTGTAGCAACAACTATTAGGTCAGCAAAAATAAAAGTGCAGTTATAAAAACAGCATCAAGTAGCAAATAGGCAAAAATAAATTAAAATGTATAAATGTTAGTTTTGTAATGTTTCAATAGATTCAACAAATTTTTATAGGATACCTCAAATCAATTATAAATAATAGACACGAAAGATTGTAGTATTTTTCATTTACATAAATATATACACTATAATATAAATATGTCATGGGAATGGGATGGACCATCAGGACACCCAATTGAAGCACTCTGGATGGGGAGAGTGGAAATGCCAACTCCCCATTGCTAACAGTTTGTGAATAGAGGGCGGGCTCTTCTCCCCGCCCACTGGGGCATCCTCATGTTAGATAGTTTGCTCTTTTGACCAATTGTTCAATCTTGTTGTTGGAAGGAGATTCTTTATATCCCTGTGGATACGTATAAGTGATGTTGCCTATCGATCGATCCAACCCCTTTTGGCCCTTCATTCAATGTCATGATTAGGATAATCAGTGGTTATTAAAGCTTGGTCAAGTCTACCAGCGAGGAGAGCTCACTGCTGTCGGACTTAGTTTTCGTGCTACAATGGGTGGTAGTACATATCAAACATTATACATCATACATCTTTTTATCATACAGATGTCAATTATCTAATTATTTACTTCGAACTATGACAGGATTAATTTTATCTTTCTTTTATGGTTACAGTTCAGCCAGATCAACATCAACAAGAACATTGTTCCATCTCCGAAGGATTGTCGTCTCGATCGAACAGAAAACATCGAATTGTCGGCGCGGGGTGTAAATTAATGAGAAAAATAGTTCGACCAGATAAACTACATGTCCTACGAGTAAACAATCCATCATGCAAGGTTTAACTAGTACATACAATTATGAAAGTATTCCATTTATATTATTTTTTCCAGGGCCTGCCCCAAGGCTCATGTCTAAGCCCCCTTCTTTATGACTTTTACGTCAAATATATAGACAATTGTTTGGCAGAACAATACACGCTAAGACAACTTGCTGACGACAGTGTGGTTTCCTTAAGAGGCTCACATGCCGTCAACTTGCAAGGGCCATTGCAAAATTCCCTACATAACCTATCTTCTTGGGCTAGGAGTCTGGGGATTGATTTCTCACCGCAGAAAACTGAACTGGTAGCGTTTACTCGAAGGCGGTATCCAGCCCAACTGCAGCTTAATCTTTTGGGCAGAAACATTACCCAATCGTTATCTTTCAAATACCTTGGGGTCTGGTTTGATTCAAAGTGCACTTGGAATGCCCACATTACGTATTTGAAGCAAAAATGCCAGAAAAGGATCAACTTTTTCCTTTCAATTTGTGGCACATGGTGGGGTGCTCATCCGGGAGACCTCATAACTCTTTTAAAAACAACTATTCTCTCTCTTCTAGAGTATGGCTCTTTTTGCTTTCTCTCGGCAAGAAAAAGTCACCTTATAAAATTGGAACGAATTCAATATCGTTGTCTGCGTATTGCTCTTGGCTGTATGCACTCGACGCATAACATGAGTCTTGAAGTTCTGGCAGGCGTAAAACCCCTCCAGAATCGGTTCTGAGAGCTTTCGCTCAGAATATTAATCAAATATAGAGTGAAAAACGCATTTGTAATAGACAATTTTGAAGAAATGTTTGGGCTGAACACACAATCTCGATTTATGAGAATTTACCACCACTACATATCGTCGGATATGTGTCTTCCGTGCTATACTCCAGACCGTGCTCACTTCACCTATAGCAGTTCCTCAATTTATTATGATCTTTCCATGAAACAAGCATCTCATGGGATTCCGGATCAACTTCGTTCTATTATTATTCCGCGTATTTTTACTGAAAAGTACCAACACGTCAATTCCGAGAAAAGGTTTTTCACTGATGGGTATCGCCTCAATGGATCCACTGGCTTCGGTGTCTTCAATTAAAACTCTAGCGCCTTCCACAAGCTTCAGGAACCTTGTTCTGTTTATGTTGCTGAGCTGGCAGCAATGAACTTCGCATTGGGGATGATTTCCAACATGCCCGCAGACCATTACTTCATCTTCTCGGACAGCCTCAGTTCGATTGAAGCTCTTCGGTTGACGAAACCTAGTAAACACTCATCTTATTTCCTTTCAAAACTGAGGGAACAGATGAGTGTGCTGGTCGAAAAATCATATTTGATCACCTTTGTATGGGTCCCTTCACATTGCTCAATCCCAGGCAATGAGAAAGCGGACTCGCTCGCAAAGGTGGGCGCTCAGGAAGGCGATTTGTATGATAGACAAATTTCACACGATGAATTTTACCATTTAGTTCGTCAGAGTACCCTTTCGAGTTGGCAAACCGATTGGGACACCGGAAATCTAGGACGGCTGTTACATTACATCATTCCTATTGTTTCATCGAGGGTGTGGTTTAAGGACCTGCACGTTAGCCGTGATTTCATCCGTGTGATGAGTAGACTTATGTCCAACCACTACCAGTTAGATGCACATCTCTTCCGAATTAACCTCGTGGACAGCAATCTTTGCCGGTGTGGAAACGATTATGATGACATCGATCACGCAGTCTGGCAATGCACGGAAAATTACGCCGTAAGAACGCAACTTTTGAATACCCTAGAGGCCTTATGTTCCTATGAGAGATGTGTTGGAATCTCGCGATCTCTGCTATATGCAATCGATTTATGTGCTTCTTCAAATGTCTAGTATAAGAATTTAATCTGCTTGTGTTTTTGTTCTTCTTTATTCATTAGTTTGTTTTTGTTTTGTTTCGACATCTGAGGAGTCTCATCGTCGCCCAATGGTAACAACATCCGGTAGAATACAAAATGGAGCCCTGACCATTCCGCACCAAGTTATTGTGCTGGCGACAACTATCTGATGAGACTAAAGAATCCTATTTCCATGTTCCTCTTTCCAACCCATCCCAAAAAAAATGTCACCTGTTATAACCTCGGGTAAACCGCGAGTAAACGGCCCAAATCCTACTAATCCTAGTATTAAGTCATTACAGAGGGATTCCATCCAGAATGTGCCGGAAGTCCCAAAAATCATACCCGATCATCATTGATTTGGATGAAACTTGGCACATGAGTTCGGTACGTTGGAAAAAAAAAATTCCACTGGTGTTAAGATAATTTGGGTTCAAGAGTAACTTTTGAGATGGGCGTATGTGTTTTTTCCAACATTTTACTTGAAAAATCGTAGTTCAAAAACCATTACATTTAGAGAAAAACTTTATATAAGGGAATTGTAGGGAACTAAAAAAACCTTTCTTAAAAAAATATACACAGAAAAAAAAATTTTTTTTTCATCAAGAAAAATTAAAAATAATTACTAAAAATAAAATATCTAAAAAACATATTTTTAATATTTTTTAATTTGTTGTATGAAAATTTGAGGAAAAAGAACACGTTTTAAAAAAAACTCTAGGATGGACGCTCTTATAATAAAAAAGTTTTTCAAATAGCAAACTTTGGTGTATATTTCAAATTTTGGTTATTCATTCTTATAAATAAATTTTGATGTTACAATATGGTTTTGGATATCATTACAAACAATAATGATGATAATGAGAAACCACGTAAACGCAACCGTTTTCAAGATATTTCTGATTTTCTTTCAATAAAATTTCAAAACCTCAAAAAATACGCCCTTTTCATAAATTACTCGTGATATTAAAACAACAATAGCTAACGATTGTTTCTCTTGTGGTTTTAGCCTTTTTAAAACACATGTATGTGCCTCTTACTTACTCTTAACAGCTCGTCGATTGAAAAAGCTTCACTTAAAGTTATAAGACAAAAATAATGAATTATGTTTGGATTTATATTTATATATACCATTTATTAGTCTCGGTCATTGATAATATTACATAAACATTATATAAACTATTGATTGCTTTTATATATATTATGAATCCTGCCTTCTTCGTCATTCGAAAACAGTTTTACAAAAACTTCGTTTTCTGAAATTGGAACGAATGAGTGGTACTTTTGTGTACCTGCAATCGTTTTAGTCTGTCGGTAAATTTCATTCCATTCTGCTACCCCCTGTTCATACTCTTCATGTGATACATAACAAAACGACATTTTTGTTAAACAATCATCACTTTTTTGGTTCGCCCATTCGAATAACTCTAATGCACTTTTTATAGGGTGTTCATGTTGTACAGCAAGGCTTGCATATCTTGCCATTCGTTTTAATGTACCACCAATTGCATCGCAAGGTCCCTTACCGTGGGATGTTGCGAAAAAATGCCATTCAGCATCAATATTGTATTTCTTTTTAAACTTACAAAGGCTTGCAAAGTTCTTCCTATTTTTATATTGGGATGCTGCCCCGTCAGACATAAACGTAGCTTTCTTTACTTTAATTTTTGTTTGCAAAAAGCTTATTAGTTTTGAAATAAACACCTGCACCGCAATCGTATCATGTTTCAACACTTCTGAGATAACAATGAAACTGATATTTTTAAGTATTCCAAATTCCGTGTAATAAATGACAAAAGGGTGAATAGTGGCTTGCTCATTACTCCAATAACTACTTTGAACAGCATCTTGAAAAATTTCATCATCTGTATTATTTCTGTATTATATCATCTGTATTATGTATGTATCATCTGCATAATTTCATCATCTGTCCATTTCACACTTGTCGCCCATGCGACATCTATCTCGCTGTTACTTTCATCGCTTTAGCAAATTCGCTCCCTTCATTCTCTGGGCGGCCCGACCGATACAGCCATAAAACAATTATAAATATATTGATTGCAATATTAAAACAATAGTGCTATTTATCTTGTTCTTTTCAAATGAGTCTTCTTATCATCCTGATATCAAAAGAAAAGAGGACATTAGAGTAATGTGAACGTTATAATATGAAGATCTTGGAAAATTTATCATTTCTGATGGAAATCTCGATTAACTTAAGAAAAGAGCGAATTTTCTTATGTTTTTTCATTCTATTGAAATAAAATCCGAAAAATCTCGAAAACGGTTGCGTTCAGGTGATTTATCATTATGATCATTATTGTTTTTAATGATCTCCAAAATTATATTGTATAATTAATTTTCATTTATAATAATGAATAACCAAAATTTGAAATATGCACCAAAGTTCACTCTTCGGAAAACTTTTTTATTATAAGAGCGTTCATCTTAGAGTTTTTTTCAAAACGTGTCTTTTTTTCTCAAATTTCCACAAAACAAATTTGAAAAATATTAAAAATATGTTTTTTTTTATATTTGATTTTTAGTATTTATTTTCGATTTTTCTTTATGAAAAAAAATTTTTTTTTTCAGTGTACATTTTTTTTACAAAGCCTTTTTAGTTCTCTACAACTCCCCCATATAAAGCTTTTCTCTAAATGTAATGGTTTTTGAACTACGATTTTTCAAGTAAAATGTTGGAAAAAAAACATACACCCATCTCAAAAGTTACTCTTGAATCCAAATAATCTTAACACCAGTGGATTTTTTTTTTCAACATATCGAAGACGTGTACCAAGTTTCATTAAAATCGAAGATAGTTGAGTTTGGTGACCGACCGATTTGGCGTGGAATCAGTCTACATCATTATACAAAAATCAATGACTTATCGGTTCCGTAAAGCTAACACAATTGAGCCTCCCAAATAAATGAACTAGATAAAAAAAAATTATATTTTCCAGAATCTTTCACTTGTACAATCGTACAATGCAAATATTTTTAAAATATCAAACCTCCAGAAATTAGTTCGATATACTTTTTGCGTTGCTTTTCCTTGTAAGAAACATGGAAAAAGCTTTATGCACTTATATATTTAACAGTGATGATTCTCACCGATAATGTCTCGTCTCAAACATTTTTATGTGTTCTCCAAACTATTCTTCGCTGTTCCAAAAGTCAACTTACCAATAATTCGGCCCATCGTACACCACAGAATGTTAGCACAGTGAATGCCTCATTGAGCCATTCTGCCCATTCTAACAGCACAAGAGCTCACTGAACCGAACCGTAAACGGGAGCATAATTGAAACATTTAATAAACTCGTATTAATTTCAATTTTGTCGAAAAACTTTTCGAACTCACTCAGGCAGGCCTCTCGCCCTCGAGTGCCCATTGAAAACTTTGTATACATATTTTTCCCTCGACTCGCGTGTGCTCCTCGAGAATGGAATACCACACACCAGGTCCTTCAGGAAACGATACGATCCCGACTCTACCTACCAATGTACAGTTTTCATAAATGTGAATGAGAGTTGAATAATAATGAAATGAACGAAAAAAAAACCGTCCCGCACTTCACTCTATATCGCACACACACGATGAGAGCCGGCGAAAAGCGTTTTTGAACGGTTGAATTGGTTATGAATAATCTGCCGGAATCTACGGTTCGACGTTGGCGACGTTGAAGTCCTCCACGTGCCAAATTCGGTATCAAATTGCAGCGGAACTTTTTTTTTTTTCTCTTACAGTCCCGAAAGGTTAACCGCCGAAACATACAAGCGAGAGAGAGAGAAAAAAAAAAATCGAGTGAATGAACGAATTTCAAAATCGAATAACTCCACTCTTCCGCTGAATAAACTCCAGACTGGACGCGAGTTTTCGTAGGTTTGGATAATTTTCCACGTTTGGGTTGTGATTCCACTTGGCATATTTTCGAAACTGGCGATGAGGACTTTCCCACTTGATTTATTTCAGCTGGATTTTTTTTGATGCTGCGAAGGATCGAGACATTTCGGAACGGGCGGCAACGAGTGAGTTCTAAACAGTTTATATATTTTGAGCATTAAGGACTGTTTCATTCTTTCAGTCTCACGATCCTTTGTCAGAACCGTGAGAAATGGGTAGATGAGTATCGGAAAAACCACCCTCCGATCGATTTTCCCAAATAATAAAAAAAAAAGTACAGGCATTGGGCAGGCCACCCGCATTCCTAAATGGCCCATAATGAATCGCATTTCGGCAAATAAAGTATTTCCGCCTGCACCCTTCCATTTCCGCACATCCGGGCCTGGGATGGCGAACTGTAATGCGCCTCCGGGAAGTGGATAAAAAGAAAATAAACAAATGGCATCGGGAATCGGCAGTCCTGCGCTATTCGGGACTAATGATAGGTAATGGCCTCGAGTGCCAACGCTGTCGGCTATCCGGGAATCCGGCTTCCGGTTCCGACTTCCGTTCCTTATTATGCCATTTGTTCCGCAGAATCACAATGCGTCTCCACCGAACGACGAAGAAGTTGTCACCCTTCGCCGTTTTTGTTCTTGTTTTAATATGTGGTTGGCTTGAAGAATGCAAAAAAGCGATACTCTGGTCGTTCGGTTCAACAACTGGGAAAGGGGTCGGACCCACGCGGCGCACAGCTCGTCGGGAAAAGTGGGAATAATGTTATTATGCTGTTTTCCCTCACTTTTGTCACACAATACAATTCACTTTTCTGCGTCCATCCTTCATCGCATGGGGTGAAAAGTTGCTCCGGGCGCTGGAGTAGAATCGTCTGAAAAGAAGTTATAAATCTGGTGAATAATCCATTGCCAACAAGGATGTTCCTATGATGGTAACAATATGCTTCTCGGATCGTTGAACACCACCCCTACAAGGAAAACGAGTAACATTTTTTTGGACGTTCATTGCGGTTGATATTCGTTATAATTCGGTTTGATGAGTTATCAATTTTGAGTTGAAATCATGCTGAATTTTTCATTGACCTACTCTCTAGTTGCTCACTCATCCAAGGCCAACCCAACAATTTTCCCACGTATGAAACCACTGTTCACACATTTTGTTTTCTCAAGTGCATCTTCAAAATTCGAAACAGTGATGCATGATTCTCGAAAACATCACCTCCGAACAAAGCCCCTCGAGGAGACTCTTCGTAGGCTGGAGAAGCTACTGTCCTCTTTATCGGACAGGTGAATCAGTAATGGGCTAACTGTAGTATGTAGGAGCACATCTGGCAGCAGCTTTAGCTCGAAAGATCAGCAACGAATGACTACGGGTAAAGATCGACGCCGCTGCCTCACCGTCCGGGAACAAAGGCTAATTATTACCTTTCAACGTTTTACAAGCTGCTGCTGCTGTTGTTGGCATTCGATGATGGCGTGGAGCTTCAACATTTGTTTGGCAACTATTTCTCATATGAGTAGGAGATTTACATCTCAAGTGGGGCTCTATTAAACGCTTCCATTCAAGAGCTACGAGCTCTGTTGGTAGTGAGGAACTGTCAAATAATGGGGAGGGGATTGGGGTGATGCCGCTGCCTGGTGCGAAGGAGGTAATTACTATAAGATGGTTGTTTTTCTATTGACTTGTGCCTAAGAGGAATACGGGGTGAAGTGAAACATTGCAGCTTTTGAAAAGTCGACGTAAGCTGGGCTGGCACAGCCCCATTGGGTTGTTTAAAATGATGACGTAGGACTACGCCATTTGGATTGTACAATGCAATATTCTTTGAATTTCCAATTCAGGCCTAATTTAAACCAGGTATTGCAATACAAACAACTTGGTGTAATCTGATGGATTTGGTGCTCAATAACAAAGAAACGATAGAAAAGTAGGAAATATTTTTTTTTTTTGAGACGTGCTAGGTCATCTAAAGTGCCCAAGAAATACCACTTGTTAGATTAATGTCAAAAATACATCTTTTAAACAAAGCTAATGTTATTTCTTTTGTTCAATAACTTAATTTCATACACGCATACAACTGAAAAAGCGCAATAAATGTATCATTTTTTAACATCTTTTATGTCACACCATATGTTTTGTTGAACCTCCATAAAACAAATACTATGGCCAATCCAGTGTGTCAAATATTCTCTTTTTGTTTCTTAGAACATAAGACAACTTTGACGAGTGATACACCCGTTATTCTCTAGCTCTGCAACAATGATATGTTGTTACTAGAATGTATAACAACAAAACACGAAGGGAAACAACAAACTGTTGTATCGATGAAGGGAAAGAGACAAGTTGCTGTAAGAAAAGTTTGTGATTCGCACACATGTCGAAACGACCTTGTTTCCATATAACAGCGACGAAACAACGTTTTGTCATTATTGCAACACACTACCGATAGCAACAATTGCTTTTAAGCAACACGAACAAAAGCGACAATAAGTTGTTGCTGTTAAACAAATTACTGATCTGAGTAATTTATTTTTATTTTTTATTTACTTGTCAACATCTTCAGCTAAGCTGTACAGACTGATAAAAAATACTATCTAACAAGGGTCTTAAACTTATTTCTCGTCACATTATAATCAAAATGATGGCTTACTTCATTAAATCTTCGGAGGCATCTTTGCAGTGGATGATTTTCACCGAAGACTGTTCGGTGCCTCGGAATCCACAAAAGCTGTCGTTGTCGGGACCTGCGAGCAGGAACATAAAAGTTTATTTGTTGCAAGAGATGTGTGCAATCCAAGCGGTTGCTCAGTACATCGAATGCAAACAATCTCTGCAAGTAAATCCTCCGCTGGTGAAGAGGCTCCAGGGTTATGAGTTTACATCGGTGTTCATATGGCGGTAGTCGGAGAGGGTCGTTCCACGGCAGGTTGCGCAAGGCAAATCTAATGAAGCAACGCTGAACTCTTTCTAGACGGTCAGCGTGTACAGCATGATAGGGAGCCCATACTTGAACTCCGTATTCAAGAATACTGCGCACCAAAGAACAGTACAGGACTTTCAGTGCGTGAATATCGCGGAAAACGGAACAGTTTCGACGAATAAAACCAAGGACGGCAAAAGCTTTAGCGGAAGTTATGGAAATATGGCCGTTGAAATTCAGCTTACTATCCATTGTTACACCTAAGTCTTTAATCGAATTGACTCGTTCAAGTTCTTCTGAATGTAGCAAATACTGGAAAGTTATATGCGAACGGCTTCGGTTGAAACTTATGATCTTGCATTTTATTGCATTCATCTCCATTCCATTGAACAGGCACCAGTTTGAAACAGTCTCAAGGTCTTGCTGTAGAGCAGCGCAATCAGCCATACTCCTGATGGTTCTGAAGACTTTTAGATCGTCGGCGTACTATTAGTCGGTGCGATTGTAGGCGGTGGCATAAATCGTTAACGAAGAGAATAAAAATTAACGGACCCAAATGGCTGCCTTGCGGTACACCGGACGGCATCTCGTAGCTGCGGGAGTATACAGATCCAAGCTTGATGTAGGCAAATCTACCGTAAAGATAGGATCGTAACCAGATCATCAGCCATCCAGGAAATCCCAATCGTTCCAGTTTTTTCAGCGTTAACTCATGCGGTACCTTGTCGAAGGCTTTAGAAAAATCGATGTATATACTGTCGACCTGGCATCGGTCTTCAAGACTACTGTTGAGAGTGCTGACGTATGACATGAGATTAGTGATGGTTGATCGATTTTTTACAAAACCGTGCTGAAATTCGGAAATGACAGACTGAGAAGCTCTATACATTTTGTCGTGAATAAGCGATTCCAAGATCTTTGAGATACAGCACAGAATTGAAATAGGACGATAATTTTCGACCCGGTGTTTGCTACCAGATTTGTGTATAGGCGTCACCGCAGCCAGTTTCCATGCGTCAGGAAAAACTCCTTCTGACAGAGAAAGGTTGAATAAATAACTAACGGGTTCTGCAAGTACGTTGGCACATTGTTTGACAAACACAGGAGGCAGCTTGTCCGGGCCAGGCCCCTTCGACGAGTCTATAGAGCTCAGAGCGTGTTCAACGTCGGCTGCTGATAATGTAGGCATTGAGAAATTAATCGTGTAAGATGGCAAGCTTTCCACCAGATTCTGGGAAACTGGTGGGGAACCCGAAGTATAAACGCTTTGGAAAAAGTCAGCAAATAACTTTGCAGACTCAGTAGTATCGTGAGAAGTAGCACCACCTAATGAGATTTCAGCGGGTATTGAATTGGACGCTCTCTTACTTTTAATGAAGTTCCAGAAAGATGATGGATTGGCCTTCATCTCATCCTGAATTCTAAAAACATACTCACGGAACGAAGAAGCTACATGAGCGTTGTATTCAGTCTCTAGCCTTTGTAGAAGAATCCGGTTTGATGACGTTCTGTGCCGAAAAAATCGACGACGAGCTTTCCGAAGAATATTCCGGCGATGTCTTAAGTCAGCATTCCACCATACTTGTCTGTAAGACCGGCGGATAAGAGCTCTGCGTACAGGAGTGTGTCGGCTTATAGAATCGAAAATCTCGGTGTAAAAACAGAGACCGCTAAATTGACGTTGGCTCCGTTGAATAGATGTTCCCAATTTTTCGAGCTCAAATCCTCACACAGCACTGTAATCGCAACGGTTAAAATCGTAGTCCTGTTCATTGGCTATCGATGGCTGGGGATCCTCAAATCGACGTATGTCTAATCGTAGTACGAATGGATTATGATGGCGATCAGGTTTTAAAATGGTTGATGGGGCTTCAATCACTTCCACGCTGCTACCATTATTCACGAAGGCCAAATCAAGCAATCTTTCGTTGACGTTACGGATGTCACAAATTTGCTGAAGTCCGCTGGCCACCATGCTCTCAGTTAGCGCAAGTTCCTGCTCAGAAGAAGCGTTTGTTGGCAAGTAACCACCGATATCTACGTCGAAAGACCACGATAAATGTGGAAGGTTATAGTCGCCAACAATCACAACAGTGTCACTCGCAGTGGCAGCATTTAAAATCTGCACGGCAGCTTCGGAATGCCGGATGTAGCGTTCGGGTTCACTGTTAGGTCTCAGATATATACCACACACGAAGATTGATCGATCTGCAAGAGACACTTTCACAGCGACCTGCTCAAGTGAATCGCCTCCATTAAGTCGAACAGGAACACTTTGTAAACAGGCTTTTACTGCAATAAGAACCCCTCCACCACGTTGTAGATGACTGGTAGCGGGGCTGCGGTCACAGCGGTAAATGTTGTAATTCGGAGCCAATTCGGAATTGCTCACGTCACAGCGCAGCCAGGTTTCTGTTAGAACAATAACGTCGTAATCACCAGATGCGGCGGCCAAGAAAAAGTCGTTGGTCTTCGTACGCATACCACCCACGTTTTGATAGTACACAAGGAATGACTTATGATGTACACCTGTTACTGGGACTTGCGAGCCACTCACAGTGCATATGTGCGGAGGTTGGCGATTGATAGCTGTTTGCCAGTTCGGTGTAGGAGATTGAACTTGTAACGTAGGCACGGAGCAGTTGGTAAGAGGGATTTCAGAAGTTACCTCATTGAGTCTGGAACCGCAGTCGGTGTCTCGTTTCCGGCAGGCGTGCCCAAGGTTGTTTGTGCTGGTCTCCAAAAAACTGCTTCTTGGCACCATCATCTTCAAACTCTCGAAAGCGTATTCCACATGGCCACGTTTCAGTAGACAAGGCAGCTGGTTTTAAGTCCGGAGACATCCCAATTTTGTACGACACAAAGGTTGAGGATCTAACATCCTTACCACGTGGAACAAGCTTGACCACCTTCAGGTCATCGGTTTTTAATTTTAGACGGACTAGTTCGCTGACCTTGGTTTCAGGAACTTCCGGCAGAATACCTGACAGGTATAACCAAAATTTGTCGGAATCTTGTTCAGATGGCCGACAGGCTACCATACTCGGTCCGCCGTGCTTGTTCCGATTCCACATAGTGTTTTGGTAGGGCGTTGAGAAACAATGTCATCATCGCCGTCGTTGACGCGACGCCTTTTTAATCTAGAAGCTGGTGCCGATGGAGTACGACGAGGTGGTGCTGGAGTAGACGGAACAGATTCGAACAAGGATTTGAAGTTCGATCGAATTTCCGTTTTGATGTCCACCAGAATGCTGTCGCGAATCTCAGCTTTTATTGCATCGATGACGGATTCGTTGACTTTATTGACGGATACCAAAGCGTTGGAGAATCGTGCTTTCGCAATTAAATTTTTGCAGGCAGTGCACAGCCACACTAAATGCATATTAGCTACGATACCAGCATGTGCATCTTTTGCGATTCCAGAGCATCGTAAACACACAGTTGATGAGCAAAATCCTCCACATTTTACTGACTCGGTTTCGATCGAGTTTGCACATTTTTCACACACCGCAGTCATTACGTTGATTTCGGCTGCACTGGATGGATAGTTAGTCTAGTGGCAGACAGGTGGCGAACGCTACTTATCTAACGATGACAGCTGATAGTCGATGCGATGATACGACGTAGGTATTGGTGAGGTGAATGCTTTTGTATGCAGGGCTTCGGATGCGTGGGAAAATGAAAACACAGCAGCAGGAGTAGGTTTTATTTCTCGCAATAGGTGCTACAATGGTTTCCAAATTTAAATCGTCGATAGCTAGTTGACGGCAGGAAATCTCTGTGTGGCAAATGTTTGTTGAAACAGCGGGCAGGAGGTGGAGGAGGCTATGATATCTACGCTGATCTAGACGGCTTGTTTGACGGAGTGATGAGGCGATGGAGGAAGGTGGCTTGTGGCGGTGGTTGATGCAGGTTTTGATTGGACGAAGCGGTGGACTTGGAGGGACGATAATATTGGTCCTACCTTGCGGATGGGCGATATTCCGGTGTGAACTGTATGAGCGGTGGTTTAAACGTACGTAGGCGTTGATTTCTAGGATTTAAACAGACGATAACATCCAGAAAATGTGATAATTTTCAGCACTAGAACACAAGTAAACAAAATAATGATTACAAAATAATGATTACACAATAAAAATTATTGTGGATAGACTTTCACCTCAAGCTGAACTAAAACGAATACTATCTTCAGCAAACTTTCTGCAAATTTACGGTTCTATCAAGGATATATAAAAAAAAACAATATATGCGTTAAATCCATGATTTTCAACCCAAAACATCCTGAACATGAAGAAATTCATGTGCATGTACAGTTGTAACTATATCTTTTCCGATTCCGCAAAGTTCCAAAATCTATTCGATGGACCATGTTTATTCAGTCTTCTGGAAGATCAACAGATATTATGAGATAATCTGGGATTTTCTAGGTTGTCCAAACTGCCCTGAAGTACAGAACTTAGAATCGAAGAAAGCTGTACCTATCGTTTGTTCGGCTGTACAAAGTTACGACATGCATTCAACGATGTTCTATTAATCTTCCCCAACAAACATTTTGAGATAAACTGGGATGTTCTAGGTAATCAAGCTGATCTTGAGTTTATAACCTAGGATCTAAACTTGTAACTAAAGATATTTTAACTTTACAAGTCAGTGATATGTAATCACTAAAGTTCATTGAATGTTTT
>JASCZW010018355.1:0-15566 GCA_034211315.2 Aedes japonicus | reverse complement strand
ACCCCCTTATCGCCACAGAAGCTTGAAAAGCTTAGTAGAAATAGCAGTTAATGTTCTACCTTCCGGCACAACTCAGCTCCTTTGAACGGACGGATCTCACTCACAAGTCCGAAAAAGTGTGCTTAAAATCGATTCCCACCGAGAAAAAAGTCTGTTCGTGGCGTGAAGTGGTTCCTTCCGAAGTGAAAGCGTTTCGAAAATCTTCCCCCATGGCAAAGAGATGCACGAACGAACTTTCCGGTGCTTCTGGGGCCTGGTAGCCTGGCGGGGGAAGGATTTGAGAGGAAGTCATCATTCTGGCACACATGCACACGGCGCACTCGGAATCCGACGCTCTATTTCGGAAAGGGTACGCCACCGGATCGGTGCTTCCCGCACATCGCTTTTCTTGAGCGAGCAAAGTTTGCTTCGGTGACAAGCTTGTTCTGACGTCGCGCTTTGGGTGGCTGCTGTGCTTCCAGTACCCATTCACTCTCATTCACTGGAGCCAGCTGCACAGAGTAGTAGTACTAATCATGTGATGTAACGAGGGTGTCGTCAGCTCACTGAAAAGCTATGTGATCGATTGCCGCTGCCCTGGTTGAGGAACTTCTCGAACCGCTGGGTGAGGTGGAGTGAGAGCCATTGGATACCAGAATGCTGGAATTTGAAGCAGCTTTGTCCGTCAGGGGGGAGGGGGTTGCTGATGAAGCGACAGCTGGCTGCGGTAGATCGATATTAAATTGAAAGAGGACTGAAGCCAACGAACCGCACACGCCTATGCGTTTTCGAGAGGTTTGACGCTCTTAAACAAGAGACCTGAGAGCGCAATGTTTGAAAATTGGCGGGTGTGAAGATGGCTGATAATCCCCCAAATAACAAAATTCAAAATTCATTCTTCTAAGAATGCAACGCTTTCTAACCTTCAGTAGATAACTAGAAACAAGTCCACTTTTACTGTAAATGTATTTCTTTGAATTATTTATGTTAAAATTATAAACAATAGAGCTATAGACTGCGAATTGATGCAAGAGCAGCAGTGATAGGCGTAAGGTCTGTCCACGTTGGCTTGATACTGAAATTTTAGCAGTCAAAATTTTAAACAGGTTTCATCAATGTCTCTAGATTGTTTGTCTGTACAATAATAGATTTATATCTACATTAGAAACAGTTGAATAAGATTGTAAGCTCTTTCGTAAAATTTCGAACTTTCTGGTCTGGTTCATACATCTCGGGAAACGCCCGCCATGATCAGATCTCTCCATCTTCTAAAATCATCGGTACCAGTTTGCTTCTTTCTTGTTTGAAGAGCCTGCTTAACTAGAGCCCAGTATTTTCATTATAAGTTGTGACAGTTTGGTGAATTGCCGTTTTTGGCACGTGTGTTTGATACTTGTACCATACAATTCCAGGACGGATGGCACAGCGAAAAGAGGCCACATCAGGCCAAAACTAGCTAGAGCTAGAGAGTCAGACTTTCAAGAAATGAAAATCGTTTTTGCGGACATTCTTATCGCACATACCTTTATTGATAGTGCTTGTAGAGACGAAACTTAGATTTTAGACCACAACTACCTAAGTATAGCTGGCGGATTTGCATAAATAATAGTGACTTTAGTGACCAAATAGTACCAAACAGTGATCAAATAGTGACCAAATATGACCAAATAGTGACCAAATAGTGACCAAAAAGGTGATTTCCAAATTTAGTATGTGAATTTTTATACATTTTCTGTCTGAGTACAAATAAAAATGAAGTTCATGATCACCCCCATTTACAAAACAATACTGCAACGCAGTATGACTTTGAGTTTTTTTAAAGAATCCTGACAATCAATATGAAGGTTTTTTCTCCTGCACTTGGTCCGCACCTGTTTTTGCAAAGACAGGTCTATACGCACGGCGAAAATGTTATTGGTGTTATGGTATTTGTGTTAATCATTTCTGACATATCTTGCTCTTCAATTTTTTGAGCCGTATTTAGGCTCACCTACAGCTATTTTGAAACAATTCAGTTCAATACTCTCAATTCGGTACTATGTACCTGGCGACAGCACTCAATATTGAAGGTTACATTCGGGACGATAAGAAGATCGAGTTGACTGAATCGGGTTGAAGCTATGATTTTATACATACTTGAGCTTCCATTGGGATTTCACCTGATGGTGACGACCTAGAACATCCTGACATAGTTAAAGCCCAGGAAGAAAAAATAATCATTGTTAAAAGTGTAAGACGTTGTCGGTGAATGTTATCATATGCGTATTATTCAATTCTCGTTGATAAATGTTAGTAAACCTTTTGTACCTTTCTGAGAGGTTCTAGGTCTCCAAACGTAATTTGAGTTCAAAAGTTCAGATTCACAGTCATTTTTAGGCCTATATGATATAATATGTATTCAAACATACTAAAATGAACCTTTGAAGGTCAACAGTCATTATTTTATAACTTTGAGATCCTCTAGGTAATCCAAACTGTCCTGGAGTTCAGAACTTGAAATCTACGATAGTAACAGTAGTTTTTTGGGCTGCATACAGTTGAGTCACGTATTCAAGCGTATCTAGTAAATATTTCAAACTTAAAATACACACAAATATAACTTGGGACATAAGGTCATCCTGTCCTGAGTTCAGAACTTAAGATCTACAGTAGTAACTACAGTTTTTGACTATACAAAGTTACTCAACGTATTCACAACCATATTCAGTAAATATTTCGAACGTGAAACATCATGAGATAAACGGAGATGATGTAGGTCATCCAAACTGTCCTTAAGTCTGGCAATATATGATCTATGGTTGTGTCGGTAGGTGTTTAGAGGTAAATACTTAGTTGGTCAATAAAGACACAGAATTGCGGTAGTGTCAGAAGTGAAGAATGCGACAACCTGGGAATATTCTAGTACACCTAACTGTCCTTAATCTCAAAAAAACAGCAAATAACTACAGTTATAGCAGTAGTGCTTGAGCTATATAATGACCATTTGTATTCAAATAGTCAATTGTCAACCTTTAGAAGGTCAACAGGCATTATTTTATACCTTTGAGATCCTCTAGTAATCCAAACTGTCCTGAGTTCAGAACTTGAAATTCACGATAGTAACAGAAGCCACGTTACACAAAAGTTGAGTCACGTATTCAAGTTATTCAGTAAATATTTTCAAACTTAAAATACATACAACATAATCTGGGATGGTTAAGGTCATCCCGTCCTTGAGTTCAGTAAATCCCAGATCTACAGTAGTGGGTCTACAGTTTTTTTACCTATACAAAGTTACTCAATAACGTATTCAACCATTCAGTAAATATTTCATTCAGAAAAAACACGTCATGAGATAAACGTAGAGCGATGTAGGTCATCCAAACTGTCCTTGAGTTCATCATGATCTATAGCAACAGTAGTGTCAGAGTGTGCAAATACTTATTTAACACAGATTGAATTGCGTAGGCTAAGGAGAAATGCGACAACTCAAATATTCTATATGTTCCAATCGTCCTTAATTTCAAACATAAAATCATGTAGTTAGTAGCAGTAGTTTTTTGATATATATAATGCCCAGACCATTTGTATTCAAATATATTCAATGAACCTTTAGGAAGGTCAACAGGAACATATTTTATAACTTTGAATTTTCAGGTAATCCAAAACTGTCCTGAGTTCAGAATTAGAAATCTACGATAGTATACAGTAGTTTTTTGGCCATATAAAGTTGAGTCACGGCCCAAGGTATTCAGCAATATTTTCAAATCCTAAAAATACAATAACATAATCTTGGATGTTAAGGCCACCAAACTGTCTGGTATTCAGAACATAAGATTGTTAGCTATGTTGGTAAATTTGAATCACAAAGTTACAAAAATATTCAATAACATATTCAATTAAGATTCTTCAAGACAACACATTATGAAGCCAGTATGATGTTCCAGGTCATCCAAAACTATCCCAGGTACTAGAACATAGAAGTCCTTTCCTACAGTTGTAATGCAAAAGCTTTCGGTTTTTGCAAAGCTTCGACGTAGTAGATGAAACGTATGCATCGACATGATTTTGAAGAACAACCGAAATTATGACAGTCACCGGATGTTCTGAGGCTATCCAAACTTTCACTGGAATTCAAAACGAGCAAAATCACAATACAGCCGTAGATTTTAAGTTTCAATGAACGATAAAAATCTAGTGGCTCGTTGGACCAAAGGAACGTTTTTTGAAGGCCATCACAAGAACACGATATCTTTGGGATATTCTAGTGTCATCAAAACTGCCTGAGTTCAGAATTTAGCATCCATAATGCAAAGTTAGGCTTTATAACCTATGGAAGCAAATAGTATGCGCTATATCAAAACACATGCAATGTAAAGCCATTGCAGGTATGCTTCACCTAAGCTACTATCAAATTATCTCGGGATGTTCGAGTTTATAAAACTCAATTGCTATGCAGCAACTTAAGATACACGGTAGTAACTGCGGCCTTTGGGTTGCGTGCAGCATACGATGGCGATCTCAACACATTCAATTAATATTCTGGAACGTCCACAGACATCATAGGCAGAGACCGAAGGCAACAACGAGGGGCTGTAATAGTACGCATATAGTGGCATATGCATTACGTCCAGGCAGAACATTAGTTATTGATTGTTGAAAAGCGGGCACTCGCTCAAGATCGAAAAATGCTATATTTGCTGTAACGCCATAAGACATTGCAGAAAGCAGCATTATTTCATTGGTAGCCGCATCACTACATTCTGGAAGCCAATCTCACCGCTTTATTACTTGACAACCGTTGAATTGATGCGATCCCGCATTACCGATGCCACACCTTTGGAGTTGAATATGGCGCACAACAGGTAATGTCATAGGTTACTTCGGGGCAAATCTTGTTAGTTTCAGGTCATTCAACAACTGTCCCTTCAACATCAAGGTTCGTAATCAAACAATGAAGCTTTCGCTATACAAAGTCCAGCAAGAACAAGCTAAGTCAAGATTAAGACAGCAATGTAAACTGGTCTTCCAGGACATTCAGACAGGACAGTGTTTGCTAGGCATCTAGATTTTTTATACGTTCATTTCTATTACATAGTGCGACCAGATCGCATAATTTGGCTGTCTATTGTACAATAGGTACAAGTGAGCCAATCCTTTCACAATTTTGTACCAATAGTGACTTTAGGACCATTTTCCAAAAATAGTGACTTTAGTGATTTTTGATGCAAATAGTGACTTTGGTGACTAGGCTCAAATAGTGACCAAGTCACTGTGGCGGACTACACAGTCCCTGCTATGGCTCACAAACAAATACTTCGTCGGGAATTTGACACCTTTCAGAACCGGAATAAGTAGGCAAAAAGTGTATGACAGCTCCTGAGTACGCATGTTTCCACCGTCCATTATGATGCAAGAAAAATACAAAAATGTGTGTAAACCCCATGCGACGACTTTGCAGTGAAATACCGATTGTCGTACCACAAAGAAGAATCTTTTCTACCTGTACGTCTTCCGTCCTGCCTTCATTGACGCAAAGCTGCATGATTTGGGATTTTTCTCTCAATCACAATCGCTAACAACTTCTTGTCCATTGGTTTTGGGAGCATACTTTTCGATTAGTCCCACTTCCAACCTTCCGACCCCGCACAGTCATCCGCTAGTCAAATGATTTTCAAACCGAAAACCCAATAATTTTAGGTAGTTTTAGTTCCTTGGCAAGATCGCGTGCCAATAAATTCGGATTCTGGTGTCTCCTTGATTTGACGCCATTTTACCGAACTGTAGCAAGAATGTAAATCCGTTTGTTAACGATGTGAGCGTTTCCGTAGCTGTCATATGTAGTGGAACGTTTCAGCGATCTGTGGGAATAAATCAGAATTCTAGCAACGGCAGAGAAGTGTCCTAAATTTGACGTGGACAGGCTTCAGATTGAGATTTTGTTTCATATTTGACGGTTGGCTGAAAGTTGGCAAGAACCTTATGGCTTTTCTCGACCTCTTGTGGACGTTTGTCCCATGCTTGCTACCGTGTAAAGTCAGCATTGGGAGTCAAAACCGACTTAGAATAAAGGCTGAGCCTGACTGTATATTGGTACGCACAAAAGGACCCGTTATTCGTGATTCAATATAGTTTAAAAAGTCCATTGATGTATTGTTTCGCAGCACTTTAATAAAACGTCAGAGCTACAGCATTAGTATGTGATAGATTTCCTTTCGCGAACGAAATCTCGAACCTTCCTCTCGAGCGGAGCTTCCATCAGCGCCTGCACGGTGGACTTCACCTTACCTTTTACCAATCAGACGAAGACCGGCGTGGCTCTGCTACAAGGGTGATGACGGACAAAATTTGTCAATATCAACTTGACGTATTTCTTTCAATTTTGCATTTAAAACCTGAACACTCCTCATTTTGAAGGTGTGTGTAGAATGTTGCTCCTATTTTGATTTTGAATTCACTCTTCAGTTGTCAAAATGCCGTCCAAGCAAGAAGAGCAGCGTATCAAAATTTTGCTCTGCGCATCGCGAAAATCCGAGCTACTCGCACGCAAAGTTGGCAAAATCGCTAAAAGTTGCCAAATCAACCGTTACAAATGTAATTAAAGTGTTTGGGGAACGTTTGTCGACAGCCAGGAAGTCTGGATCGGGGGAAATCGAAAACTGGAAGCCGCTGAGACGACAAAGAGAGTTGCTGGTAGTTTCAAGCGAAACCCTAACCTATCTCTCCGAGATGCCGCAAATAAGCTGGGTGTATCGTCTACAACCGTGCATCGAGCCAAAAAACGAGCCGGACTATCGACTTACAAGAAGGTAGTGGACTCCAAATCGCGATGATAAACAAAATACGACGGCCAAAGCGCGATCCCGGAGGCTGTACACGACGATGCTGACGAAGTTTGACTGCGTGGTAATGGACGACGAAACCTACGTCAAAGCCGACTACAAGCAGCTTCCGGGACAGGAGTTTTATACGGCAAAAGGAAGGGGAAAGGTAGCAGATATTTTCAGCACACGAAACTGTCAAAGTTCGCAAAGAAATATCTGGTTTGGCAAGCTCATCTGTACCTGTGGCTTGAAAGCAGCATTTTCATAGCTTCCGGGACTGTCAACCAAGAAATTTACGTGAAAGAGTGTTTGAATAAACGTCTGCTGCCTTTCCTGAAGAAACACGGTTGTTCCGTACTGTTTTGGCCGGATTTGGCATCTTGCCATTACGGTAAAAAGGCCATGGAGTGGTACGCCGCCAACAACGTGCAGGTGGTTCCCAAGCGACAAGAACCCTCCCAACACGCCAGAGTCCGCCCAATTGAGAAATACTGGGCTATTGTCAAGCGGAACCTAAAGAAGACCAAAAAACTGCTAAGGACGAGCAGCAGTTCAAGGCAAACTGGCTTTCTGCGGCGAAGAAGGTGGACAAGGTGGCTGTACAAAATCTGATGGCAGGGTCAAGCGTAAGGCCCGGCAATTCGGATATGGAAAAGCGGAAGCCTAACTGAACATTTTTCCTGAATTTTATACTAATTGAACTTGAAAAGAAATTTAATTTGATTTTTTAAATAAACGATTTCACCGATTTACACGCGTTTTCCCTTGACCAAATTTTGACCGTATCACTCTTTATACACAGAAGTTGTCTCCATTCTATTCGGTCCATGGCTGTCACTCGCCAGCTTCGCTGTCTGCGAGTGTCCGCAGGTCGCTTTCTACTTGATCGATCCACCTTGCTCGTTGCGCGCCTCTTCTTCTTGTACGTGTCAGTTCGTTTTCGAGAACCATTTTCCAGGGCTGTCGTACGACATTCTTACGACATGTCCAGTCCATCGTAGTCGACCGATTTTTTGCGATGTGTACGATGGAGGTTTTCCCAGCAACTGGTGCAATTCGTGGTCTCATTCGCCTCCTCCACGTCCCGTCTTCCATCTGCACTCCACCGTAGATGGTACGCAGCACCTTCCGTTCAAAGACTCCAAGGGCGCGTTGGTCCTCCACTAGCAATTTCCATGTTTCGTGGCCGTAGAGAACTACCGGTCTAATTAATGTCTTGTAGATGGTCAACTTTGTGGTTTGGCGAACTTTGTTCGATCTTAGCGTCCTTCGGAGCCCAAAGTAGGCACGATTGCCAGCCATAATGCGCCTTTTTATTTTTCTGCTGGTGTCGTTATCGGCGGTCACCAATGAGCCCAGATACACGAATTCGTCTACAACCTCGATTCCATCACCGTCGATCTGAACTCGTGCTAGGAGGCTAACATTGGCTTCTCGTGAGCCTCTTCCCTTCATGTATTTAGTTTTCAACGAATTAATCACAAGCCCACTCCTACCAGCTTCAGCCTTAAGTCTGATGTACGTTTCTGCCATCGTCTCAAAGTTACGTGCTACGATATCAACGTCGTCGGCGAAGCCAAATAGTTGGACAGATTTCCTGAAGATCGTGCCACTCGTGTCTATCCCAGCTCTTCGAATCACACCCCCCAGTGCAATGTTAAACAGTAAACATGACAATCCATAACGTTTCCGTAACCCTCTCCTAGATTTGAAGGGACTCGAGAGCGTCCCTGATACTCGGACGACTCACATCACTCGATCCATCGTTGCTTTGATCAACCGCGTCAGTTTTTCCGGAAATCCATATTCGTGCATCCATCGTGTTATAAACAAATCTCCGGACGAAAATTTTAGAAACTTAGCAAGTCATATTTATGTTATCTCACCCGAATGGCAACATGTGTGCTACTAGGGATCTCACACAATGACATCGAAGGATTATATTAAAGAGTGTCTGAAAAAGCGCATTTTACCCTTCATTCGGCAACACAAGACCAACATTAGTTTTGGCCGGATCTAGCCAGCTTCCCCTTCTCTAAGGAGGTACTAGAATGGTATGTTAATTTCGTCGCCAAAGAGATTAATCATACGAATTGCCCTGAGTTCAGACCGATCGAAAAATATTGGGCAATTGTCAAGCGGAAAACTTCGAGGATGCGGTAAAGAAGTGGCAAATGCACAATAAATGTGTTCAAAATGGAATAAGTTCGCCGGTACAGTGTCACCAGCGACTGTGCAGATCATGATGGCATCGATTGCAAGTAAAGTGCGACAGTTTGTTTGAAACGGTAAAATGTAATAACTTATTATGTATAGTTTGAAAGCTAAACAAATACCCTTTTGTTTGACGTTTTGGTCAACCGTGTATGTTGTTTAATTCTTGAGGTATGATCACTTGAATGCGTTCAAGTTTACTTTGAATCGGGCTTTACATTGGCGCTCTTACAGAATGATGCCCTTACTATAGATTGTTCTAGAAAGTATAAGCACACTTTCAAAATAACAAAAAAGTCCTGTTTTTTTTAGTTTTAATGATTTTATTTGGAAAATCATATTTGTATTTGTGTTTTATATGATATTTTACTCATAGCCAAGACTCCTAACTTTTCCTCGAACATGACCCATTCGCTTCTACACAGTGGTACTTCCCACCATTTTGACCACTTTTGGCCAATCTTTTTTAAATTTTTGATGTCGTCCGCTGGTTTTATGAATTTTCGAAGCTTTGCTTTGGCTAAAGCCTAAAAGTCTCGATTGGCCGTGCCTCGGGCAGTTCGGCGGATTCATGTCTTTCGGCACGCAACATACATTTTGACTTTTGTACCATTCTAAAGTGTCCTTTGCGTAATGACATGACGCCAACTCAGGCCAAAACACTACTTGACCTTCGTGCTGTCTGATCATCGGCAATAAAGGGTGATACGGTCAAAATTTGGTCAAGGGAAAACGCGTGTAAATCGGTGAAATCGTTTATTTAAAAAATCAAATTAAATTTCTTTTTCAAGTTCAATTAGTATAAAATTCAGGAAAAATATTCAGTTAGGCTTCCGCTTTTCCAAATCCGAATTACCGGGCCTTACGCTTGACCCCTGCCGTCAGATTTTGTACAGCCACCTTGTCCACCTTCTTCGCCGCAGAAAGCCAGTTTGCCTTGAACTGCTGCTCGTCCTTAGCAGTTTTTTGGTCTTCTTTAGGTTCCGCTTGACAATAGCCCAGTATTTCTCAATTGGGCGGAGCTCTGGCGTGTTGGGAGGGTTCTTGTCCTTGGGAACCACCTGCACGTTGTTGGCGGCGTACCACTCCATGGCCTTTTAACCGTAATGGCAAGATGCCAAATCCGGCAAAACAGCACGGAACAACCGTGTTTCTTCAGGAAAGGTAGCAGACGTTTATTCAAACACTCTTTCACGTAAATTTCTTGGTTGACAGATCCCGGAAGCTATGAAAATGCTGCTTTTCAAGCCACAGGTACAGATGGCTTGCCAAACCAGATATTTCTTTGCGAACTTTTACAGTTTCGTGTGCTTGAAAATATCTGCTACCTTTCTCCTTCCTTTTGCCGTATAAAACTCCTGTCCCGGAAGCTGCTTGTAGTCGGCTTTGACGTAGGTTTCGTCGTCCATTACCACGCAGTCAAACTTCGTCAGCATCGTCGTGTACAGCCTCTGGGATCGCGCTTTGGCCGTCGTATTTTGTTTATCATCGCGATTTGGAGTCACTACCTTCTTGTAAGTCGATAGTCCGGCTCGTTTTTGGCTCGATGCACGGTTGTAGACGATACACCCAGCTTATTTGCGGCATCTCGGAGAGATAGGTTAGGGTTTCGCTTGAAACTACCGGCACAGCTCTCTTTGTCGTCTCAGCGGCTTCCGGTTTTCGATTTCCCCCGATCCAGACTTCCTGGCTGTCGACAAACGTTCCCCAAATACTTTAATTACATTTTTAACGGTTGATTTGGCAACTTTTAGCGATTTTGCCAACTTTGCGTGCGAGTAGCTCGGATTTTCGCGATGCGCGAGCAAAAATTTTGATACGCTGCTCTTCTTGCTTGGACGGCATTTTGACAACTGAAGAGTGAATTCCAAAATCAAAATAGGAGCAACATTCTACACACACACAACCTTCAAAATGAGGGTGTTCAGGTTTTTAAATGCAAAATTGAAAGAAATACGTCAAAGTTGATATTGACCAAATTTTGACCGTGTCGCTCGCTTTAATCGCTTCTGGAGACATTCCTTAACGTATTTCTGAGTGTTCATCGTCTCCGTTGTGATGTACGGACTGGATGTTTTACCACACTCGCATATTGCCTGCCAAACCATAACCTTCTTACCGAAGTTTTCGGTAAAAATTGCCTTCTCCGTTTTGGGGATGTCTTTGTCTTCACTTACAGTATAGAATTGTATGGTCCGGGAAGCGTTTTGTAATCTAGTTTCACACACGTTTCATCGTCTATTATTATACACCCAGAATTTCTACACAATAACGAATCGTAGAGTTTGCGGGCCCGTGGTTTCACGGACGCGGCCTGTTTTGGGTTTTTTTTCTGCTTCCGGTATGTTTCTAGCCCAAGTCTTTTTTTGGCACGCATTTGTGCACGATACGTTTTCGTTGTTCCGAAGTAAGACCGCCGATTTTGATTTTGTAACTGAGCACTTTTTAAAAGCTATGTCATTCAGAAATGTGCAAACAAAAGGACGCAGCCAAAAAATGTTGAAATATTTCATTATATTCAAAGTGACCGTTAAAATAAGTTGTGCTTATACTTTTTGGAACAGTCGTTAAACTAACCGGAGCAATGGGGCAGCGGACTTTTTGTTTCTCCAAGGTTTCCGATAGCTCTTATTAGGCCTCAGGTCTGAGGCTAAATAAGGGCGAGGTTTTGAGGTTGTAGAAGGCCCTACCAGCATCTTCATTGTTGGTTCAAAGCGGCTGCTAAAGAAACTTTTATATAATTTTGGTTTTCTCAATAAATAAAACCACCATCACAGACCATCACAGTCTATGAGGGGCACTAACAGTATCGTATCTGTTGGTTTAAATCGGTTGTATGAGGCTTTCAAGCACTTTTTTATTACCTTATTTACACAGCGAGAAATTATCGTCATACTTTGTGAGTGACCCCAACGGACCAATGCGGCTATTAGGCATAGTTTGCTGTTGGATTAAACCGGTACAAGTCGGGTTTCAACCGTTTTTAGATAACCTTGACTTTCCAACGAGTCACCAGGATCATACTTTGTGGGTAGTCTCCTCAGAATCATTACCGTTGGTTTAACCGATTCAATACGGATTTTTACTACACCGTATTTCAAAATAATTGATGGTCTACATACTTAAACAAGTGGTAAGAACCTTTAACCCTTAAAGATGCAGGACGGACTTTTAATTTTGAAAACGCTATATTTCAATGATGCCTTAACCTATTCAGCTAGAACGGAATGGAAATAGGTCTAAAACGATGCACATGGTACTATAAATAAGCGAAGACATTATCCAATGTTAAGGACATTACATTAGGCTTGGTTGAACTAATGGCAACGAACAATTTAAACACCAGCACAATTTGGAGAACCTAGAACATCTTATTTGGAGGAAAATTGACTATACTCCATTTGTTTAGTCTTTTGAATCTGCGTGGGTATGCTGCGTTGCTAAGGACAGTAGCCCAGTCATGGTTGATCTAGTAGATCATTTGACCCGCACTCCAGAACAATTTGGAGAGACTTGTACGACTGATATGAATGGAGATGAATGTCAGATAATTAATACAGTCTTCTTGAACATTGATGGACATGTATGATGTATGTGGGTCCTATGCTCAGATGTCGTAGCGACATAGTCCATGATCAACATTCCAGGAGAGTTTGGACGACTTTTCTTGAACCATTTGTGTAAAAAACTAAGTAAAAATCATAAAACCGTTAATATTATCATGAAAAATACTCTCAAAGCCACCTAGTTTCAGCCACGAAAAGAAGGAGGGATAAACTTGGGGAGGGAGGGGGGTACATGTATCCAACATTTACGGCTACCATTCCCATTGATTTGAGTGGAAGTTTCAGCTTCAGTTTTTAAAATAATAAGTACGTCCTGCACGTTTAAGGGTTAAAAAGATAAAATTTGTAAATTTACTCCACGCACGGAGAATACAAAACATAACAATCAGAGTATGTAAAACCCATAAATGGTGGTAACCATTAATCATACTGGTGGGGACCAGTATCGCAACGCTTCACGGTATTTCTCTTCGAGGTCTCTATGTTAGAGATGACGAGAAAAAACTTGAGTGATATCAGACGTTGCGAATCAGAACAAACCTAAAAAGGAGAGAGTTCCTTAACCAAGTGCGCATCAAAACAGAGTACATACAAACTACGGCTAGAAACTATCACAAAGCTATCAGTAGTACATGAGCGCGTACCCATATGTTACTTTTGCCTGTTGAGGTAGCGGATTCGTCCGTGCCTCGACCTACCCCGCAGTGGGATGTAAGGCAAACGTAACGTCCTTGTTTCGAATACTACTTTACCCATGCCCTTTCGCTCAATTTTCACAGACGAAACTTTCAACACTTTCTCTTTATATCTTTCATTCAAGCAAACATTACTGGCCACTCTTGGTGCCTCATGGTGATGAGCGAACATCTCCTCCTACATCAAACAAATGTTTTTTTCTAAGTTGAAAGTGTCTAAGTGTCGGCTGTTGGAGTGGAGGCCAGGATGCTATTGACTACAATTCACACAGTCAACAAACTAATGGCACTTGGTTCCATGATACTGAGTTGCCAGTACAACCACTTACGAGAATTGCTCATTCCGTCCTTATGCTTATCGGGTTGAACAACGCTCCGCTTGAAGTGAAGAGTTGGAACAGTCATGTGAATTAGTAGCTGTGCGGTGTCATCTTGGATGGATGGTCTACGGACCGATGCAAACGTCGGTCCTAGCAGCAACTGAAGGATATGTTAATCTTCACCGGGCTGTAACGAACGAGGACCTCCATGATCTTTTAAAAAATCACTACGCGGTCGAAGAATCGGTGGTAGCAGTACAGTTGCAATCCGTAGAGGATAAAAGAACTCCCCAAATTCTAGAGCGGATCGGTTCGAAACCGGTCAAACTGTGGAAGACCGACTGTCTGTCCTTTCCTGACAGTTATTCGATGGCGTTACGCCGGCAAAAACGGTTAGAGAAGAAGTTGTAGAAGAATCCGGACTTGCATCGAAACGTAAGCAAACAGATCACCGAGTATCAAGAAAAAGGATATGAAAATCTGGCTACTCCTGAAGAAGCCAGCCGCAACAGATCCGGGAAAGGTAGGCTATCTACCATTGAACATTGTGTTGAAACCCAGGAAGCCTGGTAAGGTGCGCCTCGTGAGGGATGCTGCAGCAGCCAGCCAAGGTTTGTCTCTAAATACTCAGTTATTAAAAGGGCCCGATATACTAGTTCCACTAGTAGCTGTTATAGCAGAATTCAGAGAACATCAAGTTGCCTTAGGTGGTGATCTGCGAGAAATGTATCATCAAATCAAAATCATTCTTCAAGATAGGCGCAGGTTTGGCGCTTTCTCTTTCGAGACAACTCCAAAGAAGCTCCCCGTGTGTACGCCATGGATGTTGCAACGTTTGGGTCGACCTTCCAAACAATCATTGAGTTCAGATCTTGATGTTTTACATGATCAACAAGACGGTTTACGATGTCGCCACTGTTCGAATGGGTGAGGAAAACTTTATGAGATATCATTACACCTTTTTAGACATATGAAGGTATTCTCAGAATATCTACAGTACTCCAAACTATTCTTGAGTTCGGATCATAATATTCTACAATATTATCATGGATATTTACGTTGTCATGCGTTGCAAAAGCTTCTCAATGATACTGCTACTCAATGCCCAGAGAAGTCGAGTGATAAGCCGTGCGCTAACCGATTCGGGTAAGAAGTGTATCGAAATGTAGTTTTAAATATTGGATACGTAATTGAGCTTAAATAGGTTCATATTATTTTAGCGTGTATTCGTAATATGTTTTGTTTACATGTCAAAAAACAAAAATGTCACAGATTGAACTTGAAGTACGCAAGAAAGATCTGCACACTTGGAGTAGTAAAAAGGTTGTAATGTACAGGCAGATTGTCAAAAAGGTCAATGTGCACCCAGCAAGTGTAAAACGGGTGATTGAAAAGTATGGTGAGTAGTACACCCTGCATGATCTCCCGAGAACTGGACCAATACCTGGTTCCACCAATCCCGGATCGTACCAAGAAGTCGTCGATTTTATTAAGACACAGTTCGTGATTTGGCCAAGAAATACAGGACCAGGATCGGAATGATCCAGCGGATCCAGCGATCTCCAGAGTGCCGTGCCAAAATCAGGGCTTGAAACTATACAACCGTATTTTGGACCCAGTATATTTTGACGAAACGTTCGTGAAAGAGGATTCCAGAACTCTTCCGGGACCTCAATTCTTCACAAAAACAGTTTAGAAAAGTGTCCCAAGCGCAGATACGACTGTTGCGACGGGAAAATTCGGTAAAAAGTTTCTCGTTTGGCCGGCTATTTGCGCACATGTGATATGTGACGATCTTCCATTTTCTACGCCAAAGGAAGAATGAATGCTGACATTTACCGAAACGAGTGCTGGTAGAAGAGGTTGCTTTCAATATATCGGAAGCATGAGACTCCTCTTCTCTACGCCAAATATGTCAGATCCACTCTACAGTGGTTTACTGATAACACCGACCTGTCCCGTACTGCAAACAATCGAATGCTACTGGGC